>CAOLHI010006878.1:0-22425 GCA_948474755.1 Ctenosaura bakeri
AGGGCCCCCTGTTTCTAGGCCATCTATTATCACTCCTCAGGATCAGCATTTTATCTTGCTAGTTAAATATTTCTTTTCTAAGGGTGAGTCCAGTACCATTGGTCTCCTTATGTTCCTATTGCAGTATTTTCAATGGTACATCATCTTTCATATTTTAAAAATTTGCTTTTATAAAACAAAATTGCGTATTTTGATATATTATTATTACCTGCACAGGGCTTTAAGTCTAAATTTAATAACAATTTATAGAATCTTACTTAATGGCTGTTTAATTTCGGAATTTATTATGTTCTCAAATTCTGTATCTTCCCACAATATTCCTTTACATTTTGTGTCTTCACAAAAATTATATTTTCAAGAAATAAATACATTTTTTTCCTTAATTTTAACCAGATTCATAAAATCGCTTTCCTAACATAGTGTTCCGTAAATATTTTATTAATTTTATAGTTATCACAACAGATATATGCATGCCAGCCATAGTGCAAGTTCAATCCCTTAATTTCAGTCATTTGTCATTTTCTAATAGGATCCACTCTTTTGTGTTTGAAGCTGGAAGGAGATCCTTCCCCTGTCTCGGCTGCGCTTCCGCCCGGCTCCAAGCTGCCAGTCCCTCCAGTTCTTTGCGGTGGATTTGAAGGACTGAAAGAAATTTGAAATTTGTGACTGTCGGGAGTCCTCCATGTTTTATTGTTTTAGGATAGCAGTAGACTGAGGAAATAGTGATAGTAGGCTGTTAGCTATTCCCAGGCGCCAACCATTCCTTCTGGCTGGAATTTCAAAGGAACCGTTTGGCATGATGACGTTCGTTCTTTTACAACTATCTTAGGAGAAACTGTCTGTTAAAGTGTAAGGTGGGGAAAACTTCCATCGAGCTTTAACGTCTGAAGACAGCATCCCTTACTATGTTACAATAAATCTTCTATTAAGTTTGTTGATCCGTGTAAGAGTGAATCTGTCCTTACAGAAAGCTCGAGAATCCTTTCAAAAAATGCACCAATTGATGGACCAGTCGATTACTAAGAAGAGCAAGGATCTGCAGAATCTGATGGAGCTACAGAAACTGAAGTGCCCCTGGATACCAAGACAAAATTGCGCCTGACCGAGGCTATGGAAACCCCCACAAGCGGCCAAACCTGGGTCTGGGGAAAAAGCCACGTACGTCGTTGAGACAACGCAGAAGGGCTGCTAGATGGGATACATCAGCAAAAGACCTATCCCTTTTGGAGGAGATAAAGCAAATGGAAACCGAACTGGAAAGAAAAGATGAGGAGATACTCAATAAGACCATGCTACGCGAGATGCGCATCCGTCCCTCGCAGACAGGGAGATCACCAGGAGGAGAACCACGAGCGGCTGTCTCGGCGGCAGGCACCCCTGGTCCGCCCCACAACCAACAGGGCACACGCCAGCGCCACTGTTACTCAGAAATGTGGGAGACCTAAAAGGCGACCTTCAAGGGGAAAGGGGGGAGAAACTCTCCTTTTTTTTGACTATGGCAAACAATTTCATGATTGATCACGGCCATCTATTTCGGGATGATGCGGCCCGAATTCGATACCTAAGCCAGAGGATGAAAGGACTGGCAGCAGACTGGGTAGCAAACCCTATTGATCCCGCCCCCCGAAACTGAAAATCTGCAGCTCTTCATGAACCATCTGGGGGAACGCTTTGAAGACCCCCATTTATTGGAAAACACCAAATATCAACTGAAACGAATGAAACAAGGCAGGAACGATGTGGGGACGTATTCCCGTGAATTTAGAAACCTGGCCACCAAAGTCCCGTGGAGTGATGAAATTCTAATTGAGTTATACAAAGATGGACTAAATCCTGATATTCTACACGGGTGCTTAATGCAGGCCAATCCACAGACCCTGCTAGGTTGGGTCAGACTAGCTACTGAAATGGAAGGCATAACCCAGACTGTTCAGCTGAACCGAAAAGACAAGACGTGCCAAAACGACAACCTCGCGGTCCCACCGTCCTCAATGCTGAGGAACGGAACAAACGTCTCCGTTTGGGCATGTGCTTTAACTGTGGAAAACCGGGCCACCTCGCCAACACCTGCCGCGGAAACCAAGCTCCGACTGGGACTAAGGGAGCACGAGCAGACCCAAAGGATATAGAATTCACACATCAGACAGCGGCCGCCAAACAACCACTTAGACGCACTTCTAAGGACCCTGCAGCGGCGACAGGAGACTCCGATCCCGATGATGAAACCACCTCTTCGTCCTCATCTGACATAGATGGAGATTCTAAACCTGACTGCGATGACTGGCAAGCGGCGGGAACATCTGTAAGTACTCCTAAAATTCCCCATTTCTACGCCACGGTTGCGATTAGTGGCAGCGATGGGACTTTGCATGTACATAGGGCATTAATTGACTCTGGCTGCTCCAGAAGTTTGTTACACCCCAAATTGGCCAAACAATTGAAAACTCTTTATAGCCTTGGAATGCCCCATCAAATTAACGCAAATGGATGGGACCTCAATGACTGGGGAGTAATTAGTAAATCACTAAGCCCATCTCATTTCAAATGGACAAAAACAATTACAGCATGCGATTTCTAGTTCCCAAGGCGATGCAGTTCAAATTGGTCTTGGGAATCGATTGGCTTCGTGAATATAACCCCCAGATAAACTGGACTGCTGGCACTATGTCCTCTTCAGATGAAAACTTTTCTATTCCCCATGAAGAATTGCAACAAATTCCTTCACACTACCGAGACTTCCAAAAGGCTTTCCACGAAAGGGAGGCTGACAAATTGCCTCCCCACACGGACTTTGACTGTAAACTGGAATTAGTTGAGGGGGCCACCCTGCCTAAACCGAAAATTTATCCCATGAGCCAAAAAGAACTCCTTGCTCTCAAGAAGTTCCTAAATAAAAACTTGGCTCGCGGCTTTATCAAGCCCTCACAGCCCCCACGGCGAGTCCTGTCTTCTTCCGAAGAGAAAAGATCCCAGCGCGGATCCAGACTGATAGTTAACTACTCTGCTATTAACCGGGTTTATTTCCTCCAATTGTTATCCCATACCTCTGATACGGACTGTTTTGGACCATCTTGTTCAAGGAAAATATTTCACCAAACTTGATCTTAAAGAGGCTTTTCATAGGATTAGAATGGACCCGGACTCTGAGTGGCTCACCACCTTTGCAACTCCTCTAGGTAACTTTAAATGGACGGTTCTTCCCTTTGGCTTACAATCGGGGCCATCTGTGTTCCAAATGTTTTTGAACACCATTTTCCATGACTTGTTGTATCAGGGGGTTCTGATTTATCTGGATGACATTTTAATTTACGCAGATTCCATGGAATCTCATGTGTCATTGGTTCGTGAAGTGTTACGAAGGCTTATAGATAACAACCTCGTGGTTAATCTATCTAAATGCCAATTTGACACCCAAACTTTTGATTACTTGGGATATAGGATTCAAGATTGTTCACTTAAAATGGACCCTTCAAGATTAACTCCATTTTGCAATGGCCCGTCCCTAAACTTGAAGCAACTGCAGCAATTTCTTGGTTTTGCGAACTTTTACCCGGGAAATTTATTGAGGATTTTGCTGCCATAACGCTTCCACTCACCAACCTTCTACGGAAACCTAAAGGATCCACTGCGGGCAAGGCGCATAGACTTTGTTGGTCGCCCGAGTGTCAATGGCGTTTGACCATTTGAAATCTAAATTTTCGTCTTAGCCCTTACTCCTTTTCCCGACAGTACGAAGCAATTCATTGTGCAAACGGATGCTTCGGACTTTGCCATGGCAGCCGTTCTTTTACAACATGACACCACAGGAGCACTCAGGCCTTGTGCTTTATTTCAAAGAAATTTTCCCCTCAACAAGCTAATTGGCCTATTTGGGAGAAAGAAGCCAAGGCTATCCATTTTGCGCTGTCCTCTTGGCGTCATTTGCTTGAAGGGGCTCGACTCCCCCTTTTAAGTTTGGACTGATCATAGGAATTTGCAAGCCTTACAGTCTGCTAAGAACTTCCCTAAGCAGGCGAGATGGGCTGAATTTTTCCAGAGATTCCGATTAAAATTGTTTTCAAACCTGGCCGAACTAACCAACTGGCGGACCTTCTTCGACTTCCTGTTTTGCGGAATCCCCTGCTACGTCCTCCCACTCCAATACCTTGTTTCCTGCCTCCTCTCTGGCTTCTCAAGTGACTACTCGTGCATTAGCAAAGACAAGGCTTTCTGCCTCCTCTCTTTGTGACTCCGCTCTCCGCGATGCTATCATTCATGCAGCGCATGCAGACTCCTGGCTACCGGCAAACAAGGATAAAATAGAATGGGTTGACAATCTCCCCTTTTATGGCACCAAGGTCTACGTTCCCCCTGCTGCCCGCGAGCAGGTACTTCATCGTTATCATGATTCCAAACCCGCTGGACATTTTGGGTTTTTGAAGACATTGCATGCGATTCGCCGCCTTTTTTGGTGGCCTGGATTAAACCCCCCCAAACTTACATTAAGCAGTGTGCCACTTGCAACGTTTCTAAGTCGCCCACATCTAAACCTCAAGGGCTCCTGCAACCTCTGCCTGCGCCTGCTAGCCCCTGGTCGGTCATCGCATGGGATTTTATCGTGTCTCTTCCCTCTTCACACGGCTTTCATGTTATTTGGGTTGTTACTGATCACTTTTCCAAGCAATGTCATTTTGTGCCTTAAAGAAACTACCCCGTGCTGACCAGCTGGCTACCTGTTCGTTAATCATGTATGGAAACTTCACGGACTACCTTCGGTGATCATTTCGGACAGGGATCCAATTTTCACTTCCAAGTTTTGGACTTGTCTACTGAAAACCCTGGGAGTCACTCAGAACTCAGCAGTGCTTATCACCCTCAAACAGATGGCCAATCTGAGCGTGTTAACAAATCTCTTGAACAATTTCTTAGGTGTTTTGTTTCTGAGAACCAGAATGATTGGCTTCCGCTCCTTCCGTTCGCTGAGTTTGCCATCAATTCTGCGGTTCATACCTCTACTGGGAAACCCCCCTTTGAAATAGTTTACGGCTTCCTTCCTTCCCTCTTTCCCCCCCCTCTCCCTCTCTTCCTCTGTCCTCCTTCTGTTTCTGCTTGGGTCTCTAAATTTTCTGGCATTTGGCAATCCGTCTCAGATGCTATAGCATCCGCTAAAGCTTCCCACAAACGTTTCGCTACCGTAAACGGCAGCCTTTAAACCCCTTTACCAGCCCGGGGATTTGGTTTTCCTTTCTTCTAAGAACATTTCCTCTCCTTCTCCGTCTAAAAAACTTTCCCCCGTTTTTTCGGACCTTTTCCTGTGAAAAGGGCTATTAATGATGTCTCTTTTAACTAGATCTCCCTTCTTCCCTCAAGGCTATTCATCCTGTTTTTCATTCCAGTTTGCTGAAGAGGGCACCTTCGCTGACTTCTTCGCCGGCTGATGTTCCTCAACGCCCCTTTGACTTGCTACTGCATTCATATTACTATTTAGTTTTCTTGTCTTTCTACTGTTCCGTGATATTTTCTATATTTTGTGTATCTTTATGTATATATTTTTTTAAAAAAGTGGGGCAGGATGTCGGAGTCCCCCATGTTTTATTGTTTTAGGATAGCAGTAGACTGAGGAAATAGTGATAGTAGGCTGTTAGCTATTCCCAGGCGCCAACCATTCCTTCTGGCTGGAATTTCAAAGGAACCGTTTGGCATGATGACGTTCGTTCTTTTACAACTATCTTAGGAGAAACTGTCTGTTAAAGTGTAAGGTGGGGAAAACGTTCCATTCTCGAGCTTTAACGTCTGAAAGACAGCATCCCTTACTATGTTACAATAAATCTTCTATTAAGTTTGTTGATCCGTGTAAGAGTGAATCTGTTCCTGACACGTACTCTGGGGTATCAGCTGTCCTTCTCCCAATTTGGTGTCCTCTGCAAGGTTTCCTTAATTAGGTCAATGCAGCTATATGGCATTCTTCCTTTTTTCCTGCTGCCTTTCTTTTTAGCAAGCCTTGTTTTATTTGTAATTAATAATTTGTATTAAAAACGACAAAAAAGAAAAAAGGCATACAGAATAAAACAGTATAGAAAGAAAAGAACCTAAACCAGTATTCAAATATTGAAATTGAAAATAAATATTCAAGCGTTATCAGAACACAAATATAAAAAGAAAACATCCTACATTTTTTTCTATGCCATGACGTCTCCCAAAATGAGAAAGTTACTTTTTTTAAAAAATGAAGTAGCTCATTCCCACTACCTGTTGCAAAGTTAGAAAAAAAAGCAATGTGTAATGATGGAAACTGACTCAAAGCTTTAAAATATTGTTTTTCTAAAAAGAACCAACCTGGGGTGGTTGGGAGCTTCCATGTTAGCGAGCTGGTGGTGAATCTGTTCCGGCTTTAGTCTGAACTTTAAAGAAACTTTCCGGAGGATAGACAGCCATAGCTTCTATATTAGGGTTAGTTTCAAGTCAATAGTCCATCAGTCCATCTATTCCTCTATCTATCTATCCATCCATCCATCCTCTCTGTCTGTCTATCTATCCATCCATCTATCCATCCATCCACCCATCTACCTACCTACCTACCTATCCATCCATTCTGCTCATCTACCTACCCATTCTTCCATCCATCCATCCATCCACCCACTTACCTGCCTATCTACCTACCTATTCCTTAGAGCCAGTGTGATGTAGTGCTTAGAGAGTTGGACTACAATCCTGGAGACCAAGGTTGAATTCCCTGCTTGGTCGTGGAAACCCACTGAGTGACCTTGGGCTCATCACATACTCTCAGCCTCAGAAAACCCCAGAATAGAATCACGGTAGGGTGTGTGTGACGGCACACAGTAAGAACAATCTACCTAGCTATGCTCTATCTACATACCTATCATACAAGCTATTCATCTATCTACTTATTCTGTGTATATATTCTGTCTACCCACCTCCTCTGTCTGTCCACCTGTCTACCTATCTACTTATTTTTACTAATATCTACTTCTGTCTGTCTGTTGTTCTTGTCCATCCCACTCTGTTCTGCTTCGTTCTTCCAACCCCACCTGGAAGAATCCCATGTCCAGTTCTGGGAACCACAGTTCAGGAGGAGATGGACAAGCAGGAAACATGTTCAGAGGAGTTCTACCATATCCAAAATGGTAGAATGCTCTGGAAACCATGAAGCCTTCTGAGAAGCAGCTTAGGGAGCTGGACATCATAGCTATGTTTAAATATTTGAGGGGATGTCATGTTGAAGATGGAGCAAGCTTGTTATCTACTGCTCCAGAGACTAGGAGAAGGAGCAATGGCTTCAAACTCCAGGGGAAAAGATTTTCCACCTGAACCTTAGGAAGAACTTCCTGATGGTCGGAGCAGTTCAGAGTGGAATGAGCTGCTGCCTCCGTGGAGTGTGGTGGACTCTCCTCTTCTTTTGGATCTTAAACAGAGGCTGGATGTCCATCTGTCCAAGGGAGGGCTTTGATGGTGTCTTGGGATTGGACTCATGGCCCTGGGTCTCTCCCAACTCTAGGATTCTATGAAAAAGAAGAACCAGTTCTACAAAACAAGACATCTGTGTGTTTATTGGGGTCAAGTGCTGAAAACCCTTGTTTATCTCTGCTTAAAAACCTCCAAAAGAAAGAGACTCCACCTCACTCCATCTCAGGCAGCAGCAGATTCCACTGCCGGACAGATTTGACCGTCAGGAAGTTTCTGAGGCTCCGGTGGAATCTCCTTACCTGCAGCTTGAATCCATTGCTCCTTGTCCTGGTCTCTGGAGCAGCAGAAAACAAGCCCTCCTCCTTCCTCTACATGACATCCCTTCAAATATTTAAACAAGAGAGAAGATGATGGGCAACCTGAAGGCACACATGCAAAGTTCTCCCTGGACTTCTTCTTCCTCCTCTCCTTGGAAATAAAGACGCTGAGATGTTTACTCCTCTAAACTGCCGGGGCTCCAGAGGGTAGTCGAGCCGAATCAACTTTTGAAGTCTTGTTCCACAGACTGTCCGGGGAGCCTCTGGAGCCATGGAAAGAAATACAGCCAATCTCGGGCTGAAACCTAATGAGAAAAAGAACAAGCTGAAATGGAGGCTTAACAAGAAATAGCGGACTGTAAGTCCCCAGAAAAACTGCACATGGCAGCGTGGGGGAAAAAAAGAGAGAGAGAGAGGCCCTGGTCATTGATCCTAGGAGATGAAATAAGAGGGGAGGTCTCGGGAGGGAGAGAGATAAACGGCTGGGAGAAAGATAGAGAGAGAAAGCCAAGCATCTGATGAAAAGCGGAGAGTGCGAAGACGCAAAAGAGAGAGAGAAGTTGCTCCGTGCAGAAAATCAAATATATGCACCAAAGACAGAAATGGTGATAAAAAGATTTGTGTTTGCATCTTTTAATATGAGAGACAGTGCGGTCGGTTGGAGCGTTTGGACTTCAGAACGACCTGAACACATACTGGATTGCTGGGCCAAAGTTAACCAAATGAATTTCAACAGGGAGAAATGGAAGGTCAGAAAAATGGGATGCACAAATATAGGATGGGTATGCCTGGCTGGACAGGAGTCCATAGGAATGGGATCTGGGAGTCTTTGAGAGCTCTGGCTCTGAAAATAGTTATCATCCCTACTTTGCTCTGCTTCTGCCTCTCCTCTCAACATCATCATAACAAACACTGTTCTTAATGACAATCAATTCAACCTAATTTGCCCTAGACCTTCCTCCCACAGCTCTGCAGTGAAATGAATAAAATTGCCATGGCACATCCTTTAAGGGCTGGCGATAACAAAATGTGCCCTCTGCAGAGTGTTTGCAGAGGAGACACAAGCGACGTTCACCCCGGATTAGAGCAGCCGGTATCTAGTGTCTAGAATTTGAGCCCCTGCCAGAGCAAAGGGAAACGGGTCATGTGATGCCAGCCTTCATTTTAAGTGGAGCTTATGCTATTTGTATTTGACAGAGACACACTCGTTCTTAGACCGACAGTACTAACAAACAGCATCTATCAAACTCGACACACTCTTTCTGAAAGAACAGCAGCTTCCCGTTCCAAGGGAATTTACTCAGGGAATCAGGCAGACCGCATGGAAAACCAATTTTCCCCTTCACGCTTACACAGCACGCCTGTCCAATATTCAGCATCGCTCAAATTAAGAAGCACACTCCTCACCTTCACTACGATTCAACACTGATTTCGACACTAAGAAAAGAACTGCATGCAGAGGACCAGTGCGTCCATTGGTACAGGAGCACAGATACTGAACAGAGGAACCGGAGCAACTGGACACCGTGGCCAGAAGGCACGTTTTTAGGAATGTGCAGGCATGTTGGTGGATTTTGGGCCAGTTACTTCTTCTTAGACCCTGAAGGAGGAAGTCAGCAGCAAGCCAAGTGACACACCAGCTCCCTACAAAGCCAGATTTTGTTATATTGATCTTACGTTTCATGGATAATTTGTGAGCAACAAACTAGGAAACACCAAGTTTTTGCTGCCAGTAGCAACAGCTCAGTAACTAGGAAGTATGGTGACTTCCTAGACTTTTAGTAGCTGCTCCCATCTTACAAGAGGAGCCATCGTGCAGTAAGTAACAAATGTCCTCATCACCACCACCCATGAAGGGTGCACAAAAATGAGATGGTATTCATGGCTACGCTGCAATGATTTTGTTGACTAGAGACACCAGAACAGATGCTTTTCAGAGTTGCCTCACTTACAAACACTAAAATTAACATTAGAAGATTGTCTGCTGTCGTAAATTCCTTTCATGATAAATATTTATTTTTGTACCAAAAAGCTCACTCACAGTAACTCCACATTTTATATTCTGGTACTTAGACCAGGATCGCTGGCAATTTCTGGCTGACTTCACTGGCTTTATTTTTCTTGTGAGAGGAAATCTGTTATTTTTGATTACGTTGCAGAAGCAACAAGCACTTTTAAGCCCCAGAGATGAACCAGAGGTCCAACCAAACTGTTATTAACAGCTGTATGGATATTTGGATTCACACTTTTAAGAACTACATGGGGAACAGGAAAAAGTATGTTAAGCAGTAAATACACAGTATAGCAAATGTTATCAAAAAGCAATAATTAATGAGGGGGCTAAAAGAGAGTTGCTTATTAAAAACAACACAAATACAGTTAACTTAATTAAGCTAATCTACTGAAAACAGCTCACAAAGGCAAAGGTTTACCAAATGTTGATCCAGGAAGGGCACTGCGTATGTTTTTGTATGAGAAGACAATTCCTTTTTTTTTTAGTATCATTTTATTGAAGTTTCACAAATAAAACAAACGTTGTTGCTATTTCACACAAATTATTTCTTGAATCTTCCAAACTGATCTAGATTTCATTTCCAATATCTCTTAACATTGTTAAATCTTTGTACTGCATTTTTCAGCTATTTTACATGTTGGTACATAGCATTTCCATTTTCCATATTCCTGCTTTATGATATCTACCGTAATCGTCACAATGAAATTTTTCCACATATTACTATTATTATTATTATTTGTATCCCACCTCTCCATATGGATCAAGGCGGCGAACAACTTACAAACAGCATGTATTTCGATACATTTCTATACATGCCCCCAACAAGCTGGGTACTCATTTTACCGACCTGCGAAAGGATGGGCAAGGCTGAGTCAACCTTGGAGCCAGGCAGGATCGAACTCCCCAACCTTGTGGCTTGCAGTACTGGCATTTAACTATGGCGCCACCAGGGCTCCTTATTACTATAATTCATATTACCACGAATATTACCATGAATTATAGACTTCTATTAAAGGTCACCCAGCAATCACCAACAATTTGCCATTCTTTCTGAATTTCATCATCTGATTTCCCTTTCAATCTTTGAGAGACTATGTCAGCATTTTTATTTTCAGAGAGGTTCCCCACCATTGTTCTATTGTAGGTATTTGCTGTGTTTTCCATACCGTAGCGTATTCAATATGTGCGGTTGTTATCATCTATAACAGTGGTTCTCAACCTGTGGGTCAGGACCCCTTTGGGGGTCTGAGCCACCTTTTCATAGGGGTCTGCCTAAGACCATTGGAAAATATGTATTTCCTATGGTCTTAGGCTCCATTCCCTCCTTGGTGGTGGTGCGCAAGCACGAGCCACGCGCTTGCATCCTCCTGCTCCCTTCTAGCTGAGGGTCGACACTCTGGAAACTTTTCCCACACTGCCTCCCCCAGCAGAAACGAGAGCGAGAGGAGCAAAGCCCGGGGGTGTTCTCGGAGTTTTTTCCCAGGGGAGATGTGCGGCTCCTCTTTCCTCCGCCCACCCCTCCCATTCCTGGTCGGTGAGGTGGCCTTTGTGTGGCTTCTATCCTGTGTGGATTCTCTGTGCCTCACGTAGGGCTGAACAGTCAGCAAAACACTTCCCACACTCCTGGCATTCATATGGTTTCTCTCCTGTGTGGGTTCTCTGTGCTTCACAAAGGCTGAACTGAAAACAAAACATTTCCCACACTCTTGGCATTTGTATGGTTTCTTCCTGTGTGGATTCTCTTGTGCTTCACAAGGTCTGAATTCTGGACAACACATTTCCCACACTCCTGGCATTTGTGTGGCTTCTCTCCTGTGTGGATTCTCTTGTGCTGCACAAGGGCTGAACTCTGAGCAAAACATTTCCCACACTCCTGGCATTTGTATGGTTTTCTCTCCTGTGTGGATTCTCTTGTGCCTCAGGAGGGTTGAACTCCAAATAAAACATTTCCCACATTCCTGGCATTTGTATGGTTTCTCTCCTGTGTGAAGTTTCTGATGGATGACAAGGTTTCCATTCTTGAGAAAAACATTTCCCACACTCCTGGCATTTGAACGGTCTCTCTGTGTGGACTCTCTTGTGCTGCACAAGGGCTGAACTGTGAGAAACAACATTTCCCACAACTCCTGGCATTCTCTGTATGGTTTCTGTCCTGTGTGGACTCTCTGATGAATCACATATACTGATCTGTAACAGAGTGTTTCCCACACTCCTGGCATTGGAGGATTTTCCGTCCCTTCCTGACTGCCGGATGGCTCAGAGGTTGCACTTTATAATTAAATCCTTTTCCGGAGACTTTACGCCTGAAGTGTTTCTTTGAGGCACCCAACCTCTTCTGAAGACACAAGAGCCACGTTTTGGTCAAAAGGCTTCCCACGTATTTTGCACTGAAGGGCTTCTCTCTGGCAGAAACTTCCTCTTTTGTGTGGGCTGCCTGGTGCCTGGCAAGCCCACATTTGTCTGCAAAACACTTCCCACACTTGGCACATACATTGCGATTTCTCCAGTTATCTGCCGGGAAAAAGGAGAGGAACGGTAGACAATCAATCTCAATTGTGCAGAGGAAAGCACCTTCACAGACTGCGGAAGAGACTGACTTGGAATCTACTGAAAACAACCCAACCCTGGGAGAAAGGAAGATATATTGTTATCCTTTTCTTTAACCTCTGTTCCTTGAAAAACACTCTGAGTGCCATGAGCCTCTGAGGCGGAGGTGAGCAAGAACTGCTCCACAGACCACATCTGCGTTCGCCTCGCCTGTTTTCGACTGTGCACCCTTCTCCTTGGCGGAATGGATGCCTTTTGTTCCTTCACGTACAAATCATTGCCTTTTTCTGAGGCTAAGAATTTACTCTTCTACAAGTTATTTTGCCATCTTTCCCCCCAATTTATGTTCCCAGTTTCCAATTCTTCCCGCATGTCCAGTTCAGGTTGCATTATCCTGCTCCAGTGTAGAAAGTAGGTTGAGAAAGCGTTTGCCTTCCTTCAGCTCCACCGTCCTTTTCAGGGGAGCCTGTGGTTTTCAGATCCCACTAGGCCTAAAGAGGAATCCCAGACAAGTCTGCAACTGCTATGCATAAAGCCACCTTGAAAGATGTATTTAGGATAGAGAAACAAAGAGCGTTTGCCTACTGAGCCTACATGTTACTATGAACGAGATGATTTGGATGTTGGGGTAAAAGGATGCACGACTCGTGCGGCCTGGATTGGGGAACTAGAGAAAGAGGCAGGTTCCATACTGTAAGGTGGATGAGCAGCCCCAGAGTGGGGGTTGGAGAGAAGCAGGGATGGGCAAAGGCCCTCCCTGAGACAACAGCAGTGGCAGTCTAGCTTACTCTTAAGGTGCGGACAGCCTAGATGAGGTCCTTGGCAAACCACTTCTGAAAGATGGTGGGAAGCAATGCACCCAATTACTGTACAAAAGGGAAGAAAGAAGGACAGGTTCCTTCAAGGACGAATGGGCTCCACTTGGCGGGGGGGGTGCTGCATTTTATTGGTCTCTTTGGCAGGACAAGGGATGAAGAAGGAAGGAAGATGGCATCAGTGACTCTTTAGATCTTCTCTTTTTTACAACTGTAGGACAGCATACTGTCTATAGTCCTATTGACTTCAGACGTCCAGCATTACTGGAGAGACTCATTGAACAACATTCCAGGAAGAGCTCCAGGTTATCTCTATGGAAGCAACCAGCGATGCCTCCGCTATGACCGGAGCTTTGGTTTCCCTTCCCTCTCCTGGTTTTTTTGAGTACTTGTTAAGTGTTTTTCACCCTCTCTTGTGAAACAATAATAGAAGGATTGAGATTTATTCCACCACCACGTTGAGGAACCTGTCTGGAAATGGTTTGGTTGGAAATGGTAAATACCAAATTATCTGGCTTACTTCCAAGTCTGAGCTGGGACAGCAGACTGGATAAATTGAAATCAGCTGGCTGTTGCCACTGGATACTCTCTACCCACAGCTGGCATGGTGCTTACCAGAAAGAGCTAGAAAAATTTCTGGCTCTCCCACTCTACTCCCATCAGGTCCTTCATACTGTGCAAAAATAAACTACAATTACTCGGTTCCTTGTACAGGATGGTGAAGGAGAGACACTGAATTAATTGAGAGAGTAACGTGAGTCATTGCAGGATGAAGCCCCATGGAAACAAATACCCTCGGATCGGTCACCTGGCCTGAAAGGTGCCATACAAGAGTTCCCTGTTAATTCAAGAGCCTCGATTAACTTAGGTGCTGTAATGGCTCTGGCAGAGATTTATAATTCTGTAATGAACTCAGAGAGGGAGGAGATTTTGACTTGGTTGGCTAAATGTGGAAGATCAGGAAAAACTCTTTGGAGAAAAAGTCCCCAAATTTTGTCACAGACTAATTATAACATTTAACTAAAAAGAAAAAGTCCCCAGCTTTTGCGTTGTGTTCTGACTGTAATTCAACATCTAATCAAGGGGAAGGAGCAGTGGAAGGCAAAGATTAGACGGTGGATGGTTCAACTTGATTTCTAGAGAGAGCTCTCTCTTAAAAAAAATATCTACAGGAAAGCGAGAGCTGTGAACAACATTAATTGCATATTCTTTATAATTTAGGAAGAGACAGTACAGATGGAGGAAGGGGTAGCAAGAAAAGCAAAGCTCAAGATGAGGGTTCACATAAGTGCACAAAAGATCACTCTAAAAGGACAACCAAGTGAATCAAAAAGTGGCCCAAAAGGATGGGCATAGGAAAGAGAAGAAAGTATAAATAAAAAAGACATGAAAAAGTCAGGAAAACAGAGGAAACCTGCCCTCCATGCCTGGAAGGAAGACCTGCAGAGATTGTTTGACTTGACTCCCCTGGAAAGTGGTCCCTCCTGAGGGCAACCCAGAAGCAACTCCACAGAAGAAAGAGTTTAAAAATCAGGTTTGCAAAAGTATGTGCAAAGGCCATCGTCACAAGAAAGCCTCAGCTGAAGACCCAGCCTCAGGTCATGGGACTGGTGACCTGGTGCTGGAATTGACCCAAGACCAGCAGGAAAGGTAAACACTCAATTGTTGGGGAACACAGAATCCTGTATGCTGTCTCCCTGAGGCCAAAATTTACAGATAACTGAGAGGCTGACGGGAGGGGTCAGGCCCACTGACCGCAACCCCCTCCCGTTTGGTTCATGTGGAAACCAATGACGCTGCCAGGCAGAAGCTTCAGCGTATCACAAAGGATTACGAGGTTATGGGTAGGAAGCTGAAAGGACACTGGTGCACAGGTTGTCATTTTATCTCTCCTCCCTGTGGAAGAACACGGCCCACAAAGGGAGAGAGGAATAGTGGAGGTGAACAACTGGCTCTGAAAGATGGCGCCACTGGGAGCAATTTGGGGTTTTGGTTTTTTGGCTTCCCATCATCCATCCAAAGCATGGTTGTTCCTAGTTTAGTCACCCCAGCTTCTAGGGAGAGTTCTGTCTTGATTTGCTCACAGACCTACTTCTTTGTCTTTTTAGCAGTCCAAGGTATTCGCAGAACTCTCCTCTAGACCGCATTTCAAATGAGCCGATTTTTCTGATCAGTCTTCTTCACTGTCTAACTTCCACAACCATAGATAGAAACTGAACCAATGGCATGGGAAACCCTAACTCTAATATTCAATTATCTATCTTGACACTTGAGGATCTTGTCTAGCTCCTTCATACCTGCCCCCCCAACACATAATATTCCTCTTATTTCTTAAGCGCAGTTTCTTTTCTCATTAATGACTGAGCCAAGGTATGAAAGTCTTGAAGTATGTCATCTTCTCCTTTAAAATTAGGTAATTGATCTCTAGTCATTATTTTCTTAATAATCAATTATAAACCTGCCTTTATATTTTCTGCCTTTAATTCTCTCAGTATTTTTCCAAGTCCTTATACTTTTTTTGCTACGTACACAGTCCTTCCTCCACATTCACGGGATTGATTTTTATGAATTTGATTATTTGTGAAGCGTCCATGCATCCCCAATTCTTCTCTTCTGCTCCCTTGGCCTTTGTCCCTGGTGTGTGTGCATGCCTTCCTTTTCCTGCACCCGAGCAAAGGCAAGCAAACGCAGAGAAGGAAGGCATGCGTGAGCCTTCTCTCCCACAGTCCCCTCCTCCCATGCCAGGGAAAAAGGCAAGGGAATGCAAGGGGGGAGCCATGGAAGGGAATGGGAGCAGGGTTATTCCTGTTTTTATGACTTTCATAAATGGTCTGCTTCCTGATCCCTTGTGAAAAGCAGAGGGGCGACTGTAGTATGGTGCCAGGAGGGAGAAAGTATTATTTAGGGCAAAGATTCAGTGAGTGCTGGGCAAAAAAAGCCCAAATGATATAGCTAGAAATGGCCTAGAATAAACCTCGATCATGGAATGTGGCAAACACAGTGGTCATTCTCAAAGAAGAGAAAAACCTCTTGGACATTAAAAATTACTGTCCTGTGCCTCTTCTAAATAATGATTATAAAATATTTACTTCTTATATGGTTCAAAGATGGAAAAAAAGTGCTTCTGCTCTAATTCACAAAGATCAGAATGGCTTCTTGTCTAAAAGACTTCTACAAAATAATACTCGGATTGTTTTCAGGTTGCTGCAAATACCAACCAAGAGACACAGGAAAGGAAGCTAGCAACGGTCTTCATAGATGCTGAGAAGACTTTTGATATGGTTAACTGGTCAGCTCTAAAACAGATACTGTGGAGAATGGATGCTGGTCAATGATCCTTAACTCCTTGCTTAATTCCTTGTAAAGATTATTCAAAGATCATTTGGGAGAATACTGTTTTGCTTACTTCCGTTTTGTTTGTGTTCCCAAATATGTGAAATTGTGAAATTTATTTAACCAACTAAATTTATTTAATCAACTAACTACCAACAATACAGGCATTCTCTGCTTATCTGACCAGTTAGGGAGCAGAGCACTGATAAGAATGGAATTGGTAAAAAAAAAGCAGAACCTAGTCTTCTACTGTAGGGGGACACGAAGGAACTTATGGAGACTTGCTTGGGACGACAGCTGTGCTGGTTGAAGTTGGCGCGGTCCTTTTCCTGCTAGCCTGCTTTGCAGATAATACTTTATTATTTATTTGAAACCCAGTTAGGAACACTGGCTATTTAGAGAATATTTTCCCTGTTAGCTTTAACTTGCTATAGTTCAAGCTTACATATCAGGCCTTTTACTATTTTAATTCCTGTTTGTTAATATTTATTTCTTTTTCACTTCAAGAGGACCTTCAAAATACCAGGAGGGACACCAGTTCCCGAGCTGTGCCTTCAAGGACTGGTGAGCCATGTTGGAAGGATTGAGGTTCCTGCTCCCACTCAGAAGGTGTTATGGGGATTGTGATGATTTAGAAACAGAAATTCCCACTAGTGAGGGAGCCTTACCAAGAGAGGACACAATCCCTTGGGCCTCCTCCATGCAGATCCCAGCATGCAGGGCTCTCTGATCTGGATCCAGGATAGCCCACTCCTCCGGGGAGAACAGACAGCCACGTCCTCAAAGGTGATGGGGCCCTGGTGGAAAAAGGAAACATTTCCTGCTTTAATCCTTCACATCAGCTGTTAGAGAGGGCCATCAGTAGAGGCACCATGCCTCTGAACACCAGCTGCAGGGGAAGAAGAGTGGGGAACGGCTTCTCTGCCTGGGTTGTAAGCTTCTAGAGACTTCTGGTCGGTCATAGTGGGAAATGTGCTTCAAGGGCACATGCCTTAGTTACATCTTGGTTGGATTACTGTAACACACTCTATGTGAGTCTGCCTTTGAAGACTGTTGGGAAACATGAACTGATCCAGGGGCCCACAGCCAGACTTCAAACTGGGAGCCCACAACGCTCTTGTTGCAGCAGCTCCACTGGCTGCTACTCTGTTTCCGAGGCCAATTCATAGTGCTGGTTTTGACCTACAAGGTGCTGCATATCTGAAGGCCCGCATTCTGCCATATGAACCTGCCCATGCTTTAAGATCTGCTGAAGGGCCCCTTCCTCAGTCCCACCACCCTCACAGGTACATAGGCAGGGCTGTTAAACTGAGAGGATGTTTTATTGAGCACATCGGGATTGCACGTAAAGGTGATGAACTTATCTAAATATGTGCTGGTTCTGTATTTTATTACCTTTTAGTCTATCATAAAACAACAACTTACAACTATTAATTTAACTAATATAATATATATCATTTTATTTTGTCGAATTTATCTTATCCAATGACATTTTATGCATTGTATTCTATATATTGTGCTTTTCTATATTTTATCACGCTTGATGTTCATTGTTTGATGTGGTCAATTGACTAATCAATAAACTAACTAACTAACTTACTCATTCTTGGTTGGGCTCTGGTCTAGAATAGCTGCCCCCCTTGTTCTCTCCTCCACCTTCTGGACTCTGAAATTGTCCACAAGGCAACTGAGAAATGTGTTGGTGCCGATATTCTCCCATGACTGCTATATCTCTGCTTTCTGAAGGTTTGGTTGTCTGTTCCAGGGAGGCATCATCCAAGTCCTCAGTTTGGCTTAGGGGTCTGTTGTAGACACCCACAATGGCATTACTGGTGGTTCTCCCCCTTTAATTTTTACCCAGATGCTCTCAACCTGGCTTCCAAGATTGACATCATGGACCTCTTCTCAGAGGTAAATGTCCACGATATATAGGGCTACTATACTCTTTTCCTGCTTGACCTATTTCTCTGAAACAGGCTATACCTCTCTCCAACTAAATTTTAATCGTGAGACTCATCCCACAATTGGTTTAAAAACAAACTGGTTCTGTTCTACTCAGGAGCATCCCTGAAGCTCCCGCTGGCAGGGCTGGTGCTCGACACTTCTTAGGAAAACAGTCCTCTGAGCATGCATAGTGTGCTCTAAATGAACTGAAAAGGCGAAGGGCAACCGAGAGACTCTTTTGGGATCACCCAGGGAAGGATTTTATAGCCAACTCCAGTCACACTCAGCTCTTCATAATGACTTAAATAACAGAGTGGGTTACTGTCAAAAAGAAAACCGGGCTGCTTCCTTAAACCAAACAGGCCCCACAAGGCCCACATTGAAAAACACTGCACAATAGAATTCCATTCCGCAGCCAGGAGGAAAAACAGCCACTCAGCCTCAAAGGCATTTAACTAATTTTATTGCGGGTAGTAAAAACATCAAGACAAGCAGGTAAGTAATTGCCATGCCTCACTGTGGCATCAATGCATCACACAAAGCAAAACAACGAGAGAAAGAATCAGAATCAGAATCAGGCAGGGCTTCTCAGACAAGCCTCTCATGCAGGGTAACATAAACTTCAGAACAATAACATGTTTACACGGCTGAATTTCTGTGTGAAGTTACATACAATAGCCATAACAAGACAGAAACCAACCAAAACACTGGAACACAGCTGTGTAGCCTTCCCAGAACATAAACACATAACATGAGCAACTTTCTCAAGAGAACTTGGGTCACGTTGACCTGTGAAACAGAAGCCAAATATTTACAGTAGCAATTGCTATGGGAACAGCGAAGCAAAAAGACCATTAACTCTCTCCTCTCATTCCAACAGTTACAGCATTACATGGCCAAAAAAAAAAAAGGAAATGGGAAATTCAGCACCTGAAAGAAGCCAGAGAAAGAGGCACATTGGAGAAGAGGGGGTTTGGGGAGACCTGGGTGAAGAAAATAAAGTGTCCCCCATTTTCCCTATCATTAGCTTGGAAGGGTGAAGAGTGTCCTTCTCCATGGAAATTATGCTTATGAATCTCTAACATGAAAACATTACATATAATACAATCAGTGAAAACATTACATATAATACAATCAGTGAGTTAATTCATATTTAGCCAATATTCTGTCATAACAGAAGCATATTTCATATTCTGTACATTTATGATTTCTCCCCCGTGTGGGTTCTTTGATGTGAATGTAAATGTTGACTCTGAGAGAAGCACTTTCCACATTCCATGCATTTAAATGGCTTCTCCCCTGTGTGAATCCTTTGATGTCTACTATACTTTCCACTCTCACTGAAGCTCTTTCCACATTCCATGCATTTAAAGGGCTTCTCCCCTGTGTGGGTCCTTTGATGGGAATGCAGAGATCCACTCTCACTGAAACTCTTTCCACATTCCATGCATTTATATGGCTTCTCCCCTGTGTGAATCCTTTGATGTCTACTATAATTTCTACTCTGACTGAAACTGTTTCCACATTCCATGCATTTAAATGGCTTCTCCCCTGTGTGAATCCTTTGATGGGAACGCAGGGATCCACTGTGACTGAAGCTCTTTCCACATTCCATGCATTTAAATGGCTTCTCCCCTGTGTGTGTCCTTTGATGGGAATGCAGAGATCCACTATCACTGAAACTCTTCCCACATTCCATGCATTTAAATGGCTTCTCCCCTGTGTGTGTCCTTTGATGGGAATGCAGAGATCCACTATCACTGAAACTCTTCCCACATTCCATGCATTTATATGGCTTCTCCCCTGTGTGTGTCCTTTGATGGGAACGCAGATGTACACTATCACTGAAACTCTTCCCACATTCCATGCATTTATATGGCTTCTCCCCTGTGTGTGTCCTTTGATGGGAACGCAGATGTACACTTTGACTGAAACTCTTCCCACATTCCATGCATTTAAATGGCTTCTCCCCTGTACGAGTCCTTTGAGGGGAATGCAGATGTTCACTCCGACTGAAACTCTTTCCACATTCCATGCACTTAAATGGCTTCTTCCCTGTGTGAATCCTTTGGTGTCTATTGTAATTTACACTATTGTTGAAGCTCTTTCCACATTCCATACACTTATACAACTTCTCCTCTCCATGGGTTCTGGGATAAGAATGTAGATGTACAGAATATTCCATTCTTCTTTTATGATTCAAATATGACATCAGAAGTTCCCAAATAAGAGCTCCTTGAACAGCAGAGGATTTCTTCTTCTAGTCTTGGATTTTTCTTTCTGCTCTTTTCCAATCCCTCTTTTCTTTACAGTACAATCCTGCGTTTTCCTTTTTGATTCCACAGGCTTGTTCCTAATGTTGTTGTTGTTGTTCTTATTATTATTATCACCTTCATTTATATTCTCCTTTTTCCTTGGCAGGACTCAAAGCAGCCTACAATACATGTAAAAAAGAAAACAGAGTGTAAAAAAACATAATGTACAAAACTGAAAACAGAAATTAAATAGGCACATAATAATTAAAACAAAGTAAAAATGTCCATTAAAAATAACTACCAGATTGCAATTAAAAATAACCAGCACCTTTCTTTAGTCAGGCAATAATCATTTATTGAATGCCTGCCAAGATAAAAATGTCTTTAATTAAAATTAAGAGGAATCCTGGTGGTGTAGTGGTTAAATACCGGCACTACGGCCACAACACTGAGTTTGACTCTGCAGGGCTCCAGGTTGACTCAGCCTTCCACCCTTCCGCAGTCAGTAAAATGAGTACCCAGCTTGTTGGGGGCAATTAGCTAACACTTTGTAAACCACTTAGAGAGCACTTAGCTGGTAAGCAGTATAGAAATACACATGCTATTGCTATTGAATTGTCTATGGAAAGAAGGGAGGGAGGTGTGTCCTCTCTGGGAGGGGAGTTCCACAGCCTGGGAGCAGCCACTGAGAAGACCCTCTCTCGTTTTCCCACCAGATGCACGTGTGAAGGTGGTGAGGCAGAAGAAGGGCCTCTCCAGCAGATCTCAAAGCAGGACTGGTTCACAGTGGAAAATACGGTCCTGGATGTGAGCCCTGTAGGGCTTTAAAGGTCATCATCTGCACTTTGAATTGTGCCCAAAAACAGAATGGCAGCCAGTGGAGCTGTTGCAACGGGGTGTGTGTGTGTGATCCCTGTAGCTAGCTCCAATTAACAATCTGGCTGCAGCTCCTTGGACCAGCTGAAGTTTCCAAACGCTCTTCAAAGGCAGCCCCACGTAGAGCCTGTTACAATAATCAAACTGGGATGCAACCAAGGCCTGTGTTACTCTGGCTAGGTCTGACATCTCAAGGAATGAACATGGCTTGTGCGCAAGCCTTAACTGTGTGAACGCACTCCTGACTACTGCTGAGACCTGGGCTCCCAGGCTCAGAGTGTCCTCAGGAGGACATCTGGGCTGCGGACCTGTGTCTTCAGAGAAAGCGTAACCCCATCTAACACAGGCTGAATCCCTATTCCCTGATCTGTCTTTCAACTGAGCAAGAGTACCTCTCTTTTGTCTGGATTAAATTTCAATTTTGTTTGCCCTCTTCCAATCCATTCCTGATAACAGCCACTGGTTTAGGACCAAAACAGCTTCCTCAGCTTGTGGTGGAAAGGAGTAATAAAGTTGGGTGTCTTCTGCATACTGATGGCACCAAATCCCAAAACTCCAGACAATCTATCCCAGCGGTTTCATGGTGATGTGAAATAGCATGCGGGACAGAACCCTGAGGCACAGGCCAAAGGACAAGGGGTTCAACAGGAGTCTCCCAGCACCACCTTCTGGGCTTGGTCCTCCAGGAAGGAATGACTCCTCTGTAAAACAGTGCCCCCAAGTCCCATCCTCACAAGGTGACCCAGAAGGATACTATGGCCAATGATACAGAAAGCGGCCAAAAGGTTCAGCAGAACCGAGAGGGAGACGCTCCACCATCTATTTGCCAGCACAGGTCATCCACCAAGGCAACCAAAACAGTCTCAGTCCCAACATTTGTATTTCTCCCTGCTGGATTAGATTTTATTTAAATTTAACAA
>CAOLHI010006879.1:0-21943 GCA_948474755.1 Ctenosaura bakeri
GCTTGTTCATCTCTAGTCTTTGACACACACATACCAACAGTGGGAGAGAGACTCCAAAGTGTTGAAATCTGGCATGTGTGAAATCTCTCTAAATTACTTCCTCGGTAATGGCAAAACTCCATGATCAAAACAAGCAATTAACTGTAATCTGTCCTTGTATGTAACCTTTTATGGTTAATTAGTCAATCTGCAAAGAGTTCCAGGCCAATACTCTCCCTGTCAAATCCTGAGGGTCCATATCATCTCAGATTTGGCCGTATTTTAGAAAGATTTCTCTTTTTAATTTATAAAGTTCAAACACTTGCTGTCTTAACCAAGATTAGAGGGTGGTACTTTCAAGCTGTGCAATCAATAGGTTTTTCAGGAGCTAATTCCCTCCACCAGAATGAAATATGACAATACCATTTTGTTGATGTGGTGCCTTTTGTTTCAAGAAATGACTGCTCCAGAAAGCAAATCAAGAACCCAGAGACAGGACAGATTAGAATCCAAGAAAAACAGAGATTTGGAATGTTTTACAGTCTCAGTGACCCAAGTGATGTCAGATTACACGATCTTCCCTACTACAGTCAACCCTCCACATTTGCTAGAGTTAAGGGTGCAGGATCCATGCAAAAGTGGAAAAATCTCAAATATCAAAAATGTGTGTGTGTGTCTATGGGAAGGGGGCTGAGGCATAGTGGGGAGAATGGGCACCCAGGGTCCAAATCAAGTCAGGGAAAGGAGACAGAAAGGGGATAAGTTGGTATGGTGGCTCTATAATTCCTTTCTTTCTTTCTCTCACTCATCTCCTTCCTTGGGTGTGGGGGAGAGTATCAGAAAAGGATTTATGCTGCTGAGAAATCAGGCTGTGAGTCATCCTTAACTGGCTAGGTGGAGGAGGAGGAGGAAGAGGAGGAAGAGGAGGAGGAGAGGTGGGTTTTTAAAGGGCTGCACAGCCTGATCAAGGCCACCATGAGGGAAGGTTCCTCCTGGAAAAGAAGTGCTTGAGATGGGGAGAGCCAACTGTATATGCCTTTGCTACAGAACCTAACTGAAGCTGAAAGGCTCTTCTCTCCAGATCCCTACACCTAGTCTGAAAAAAGAAGACTTTTTAAAAAAGATATTAGTGGCATAGTATGTTGGACTTGGGGGATGTAGGTTCTATTCCCACCCAGCCATGAAACTCAGTGGTTAAACCTTGGGCCTATCACTATGTCTCATCCTGACCTACCTCAGATACAGTGGGTGGCTGCTGGCTTCCATATCAGCAGGTCAGTGAATCTGCTTTCAGTTTTAGTCCAAACTTTAAAGAAGCTAACCAAGGCATTGAGCCCTCTTTCCAAAATAGGTTCAGCATTTTAGCTACCTCCTTTAAAGTTTGGACTAAAATCCAGATGGATTCCTTGATGGAAACCGCCAGCTACTACTGCTTGTGTGGTTGCCATTGTGAGGATGGGGAGCAGGAGTTCGCTAGCTTGTGTACATCACTTTTAAGCCCATTAGAGTGGAAATAGAGGTACAACTGATAAGTAATTAAATGTCACAAATGAAATAATGACCTTGTGCACATTTACCTGGAAATAAGCTCCTCTAAGTACAGTGGGACTTACTTCCCAGTAAGCATCCACAGCATGGTATAGCACAGTTTGAGCATTGGACTACAAGCTTGGAGGCCAGGGTTTGATTTCTGCTTTGGTCACAGAAACCCAGTAGGTGACCTTGGGCATGTCACATACTCTCAGTCCCCCAAAAAACTCTGGGATAGGTTCGCCTTAGGGACACCATAATTTGGAACAACAACAAACATGCACAGGTTTTCAACTTTCAACTCAATACATTTAAAGACTTCTGAATTGCATCTAAATAATTCTGCCACAGTAGGGCAGAATGTGTTATTCCAGAAAGAAAGGTGCCAGTTGCTAAAATCTAGATTTTTTTTAACCCTCCAGTAAGGAACATTTTACAATCATTTTTGTGTAATGTGTCTTATCATTCATTACCTGGAGGCATTTTCCCTAACAGCTTTCCTACAACTTAAAAAACACACACACACACACACAATTACCTTTTATTATCCTAACATCTCTGGCAATTTGTCCTAATATCTCTGGCAATAAAAATTCTTGGCCACCCCCTACCCCAAATGCTCTTTTAAATGTTTTAAGACTGCTCTCATTCCTCTTCTGAAGGCTAAAACTATGCAGAAATGCAGTCCCTTTATCTTTTCCATATGCAAGAAGTCTTTTGAAACCCTTTCACCTCATTGGGGTGTGCCTTGCTTAAACCCCTCCAGTTTGATTAAAATGTTTCGAACAGATCAACGCCTTACGTCAGCTAAAAGACTTGAATGTATTTTATTTGGCATAAGCTTTTATGGAAGCTATCAGATACATGGAGTGTTGCCTCAGTTGGCAGATTACATATATATTTGGGTGGGGGTGGGTGGGATGGAGATTTTATTCAGTGCACCAGAAGGAAATGGAATCAGTTTGGTGTAGGGGCCTCCAGAAGTTTGAATCCCCACTCAACCATAGAAACCCACTGGGTGACTTTGGCCATGTCAACATGGAGACACACGCAACAGAAGAAGAAGTGGAAGAAGAAAAAGGAGGAGAAGGAGGAGAGGAGTAGGAAATGAAATGCAAAAATTAAACAATGTTATTTCCTAATGCCCATTGTTAAGTTCAGGGTATTTACAGTGAATGGGTGGGACATCTGAACAGAAAACACAATTCCTCATTCATATGCAACTACTATTTTATTGATGGTAATCAGCCAAAATAGGGTTTCCAGAAACCATTGTATAAGTTCTAGGATAAAGAGGGCCCATAGCTCCATAGCAGAATACATACCTTATACACAGAAGATCTCCATAAGGATCAACCCATCTCCACTCTTCCCATTAGAAGAGTCAGGTAACACAAAAGACCCCTTCTTGAGACCCAGGGAGCTGCTGCCAATCAGAGTAGACATTACTGGGTTAGGAGGACAAATAGCATGTCCTGCCATGATTGCTTCAGCTGATAGAAGGTGGCATGCAAGAAGAGCTAGAGAGTTACACTGTGCCCATCCCAAATGATGAAGGAACTCTGAACCTGGAGATGTTGGCTGGAATTCATTATAGCAGTTATAAATGCATAACCACCATGTATTCCGTACACTATTAAATATGTAGGAATTGTGAATACCAATCATTCACAACTGACTGGTATTCACAATTCCTACATATTCAAGAGTGTAGGGAATACACGGTTGTCATAGAAGTCCCTTAATCTTCACTTACCAGGAAGTAATCACTGTGATTGATCAACAGGGGACCCGTTCCTTTGTTGCTCAGGAGGCACCTGACTTCCATTTCTACCCTCTCCCAGGAGGGATCCCTAGTGCTACAGTCAGAAGCAAGATCTCTGTCACAATTCCCCCTCACACCAGCTCATGAGAGGAAGCTGAAAATATCAGACTTCTGTGCCCTAATTTCACAGGAGAACAGACCCCTGTTGCTTGCCCAATAAGTCAGGATTCAGGCCTGGGGGACAGGCCAAAGGGATGCTACTTAAGGCCCTTTCTCCACTTTACTTGGTCACAGAGACATCCGGCATGGGTTCTCATGTTGGCTTTGCCAGGAGGGGAGTGTGACAAGAGCACTCCCCTCTTGCACTGACTGCCTCCATGTTCCAGGAAGTGTAATGGCCATGCCTCTTTCTGCCACAGCACAGCCAGGTACTGTCCTAGGCTGCGCTGGGGCATGAAGTGCAGCCATTGTGCTTCCAGGGCTTCTGCAGACAAGGTAAGTCTGCAATGGTGACACAATCACCGGTCATTGACAGGGAAAGTCCATCAATGATTTGCGGTATGATTGCTCTGCTTGGATACAGGAGAAGGATGAGACTGTGACAACATCATGCATAAGTGTGGTCGCATTCCTGTCCTTCTCTCGTCCCTATGGTGAGTTGGGAGGGTGGAGCAGAAAGGACCTAAGTATCCTTAACTAAGTAGCTGATCTAGAATCTTGGCCATTATTTTTGGATTCCAGTTCCCAAAATCCCCATGTTTGCCATCTCTGGTAGAGACCCAAACACTTACTTCTCTTTTCAAGACTGTTGAGTAACATCCATCATCCACTGTATTGTCACAACAATGGATTATAAGTGCACGAGTGGCCAAAAGGCTCAGATAGGATGTTCTCCTAAGTTCATAAAAATTGTGATCACCAAGAGAGTGATCACATTCAGATGTCTGAAGGGGACAGGAAAGCCTGGGATCTCTTTTTTCCTGTTACTAGCATGCGATATTCCATTATCCATAATTTACAGGGGTAGCTAATTTCCCTTCCATATCTTTACACTGCAGCTCCCATCATCTCTGTCCATTAGCCATGCTGTTGGAGACTTATGAAGGTTACAGTTCATTACAGCTGGAGGGCACTAGGTAGCCTGCCAGTGACCTATGGTTTACTATACACCCAGCTTCTGAAACTTCTACAGCAGAGGAACTTTGCAGGATTTTGCCTGTCTGGCTGTAACTAATTTGTTATCATGTACAGGATAGCTCCGTGTTCAAGTAATTCCTCTTAGAAGTTTCAAAATTCAGGAACACAGAGAAAACAGCTGCACACATTTGGAAGTTGCCAAGTCTAAGGAAACATAGAGTTTGCAATATTTTATATGCTATACATTTCAAACTATCGTGTACAAGCATTCTCTTGGAAGCCAAACATATTGGATAGCTAATCATAACAATTTATTTTCCCTGGCTTATTTACCCCCTCTGATTTTCTCATACCGTTTGCCACAATATGATCTTGTACCCATGTCTGTCTGCTGCCTTCACCTGCACACTTATCACAGACCACTCTAATAACATATTCTTGTTCCTAGCATAGAGTCTTCTACTCAGTCTTTCCGTGCCTTATCCATCATCCCCACTAATACAGTAAATATCACAGTAAACAGTAAACATCAGAAAATTAAAGCTAAACATATACTTAAAACCCCCATTTAACCAAGTATCAGTAAGCATGTTTGGATGACCTTGAAATTCAGGAAATGCTTCAACCTAAGTGCAGGTCCGTCTGAATGACCTCAAGGACAATACAATGCTTCAATATTTGCCCACCTTTCTTTTCTCAGGAAAAATCAGTGCCAAGTGAGCAGAGCTGACCTTACCTTTGTAGATGAAATTTTCCACTTAACATTATGATTGGGTGTTAAATTGAAATATTGGATGTTAAGTTGAAATATTAAGTTGAAATTGAAATATTTATAATGTAATTTTTTTAGTGTATGGAAGTCCGATTGTAACTAATTTTGTTCTGTTCTAAAATGGTATTGCTACAACAGCCTAGTGCTGCCAGAAGCGTGGGTTTCAGCCACTCAGAAAGAGTGTCTCTTACAATGGAATGTTTCAGCCATAGAAAGAATGCTCAGAATCCAGTTCACGTAAACATAAATTCCAGGACAGATTTTGCTTGTAGCTGTAGCAGGTAAAGGGAGTTGTCTGGCAAGTGCATGACAGGTAGAAAAACACCTCCCTGTAACAGGTTAGTTCACTTGGAGTAATAATAAGAATTGTACAACAGGTGAACTCCTTGGCTGGGCTTCCCTGAGGCTTCTTTCACCACTGACTGCTGCCTGTCACTACTATTATAATAATACAGGTGATAAAGGTAGCACCCTTACTTTGTTTTGGCCAGATTTGTTTTGCAGCTCCAGCTCAAATGTGCTTAAAACATGGTGCAGTTGTACTGGGTGAAAGAAGGAAGATATCACAAGAACTTTACTTTTAGCATGCTGAACCTGCCCATTAATCTTCTGAGCTGCTACTCAGGTCTTTGAAATCATGTGGCCACTGCAGCCTCCAAAAGACATTGTACTGGCTGTGTAATTGACACAAAACAATTCCCCCCCAAATAATTCCCAGTCAAAGGGGTTAGCAAAAAAGCCAAGGGGAAATCTGTAGAGCTGGTACTACAGGGGGAAATGCAGCACAGAATAGGTAGAGAAGTAGTACAGGAATACCTGGCTAAACTAGATGTATTCAAGACTCCAGGGCCAGATGAATTACAGCCAAGGGTATTAAAAGAACTGGCAGAAGTCATTTCTGAACCACTCACAATCATCTTTGAGAATTCTTGGAGAACAGGAGAAGTCCCAGCAGACTGCAGGAGGGCAAATGTCATCCCCATCTTCAAGAAGGGAAAAAAGAGGACCCAAATAATTATTGACCGATCAGCCTGACATCAATACCAGGAAAGATCCTAGAGCAGATCATTAAACAGTCAGTTTGTAATTATTAGAAAGTAATGCCATAATCACTGAAAGTCAACAAGGATTTCTCAGAAATAAGTCATGCCAGACTAATCTCATCTCTATTTACGATAGAGTTACAAGCTTGATAGAAGAAGGGAATGCTGTGGATGTGGCATATCTTGATTTCAGTAAGGCCTTTAACAAAGTCCTCCATGACATTCTTGCAAAGAAGTTAGTAAATTGTGGGCTGGACAGGGCTACTGTTAGATGAATTTGTAATTGATTGACCAACCAAATTCAAAGGGTGCTCACCAATGGCTGCTTTCCATCCTAGAGAGAGTGACTAGTGGGGTGCCACAGGGTTCTGTCCTGGGCCCAGTGCTATTCAACATGTTCATCAATGACTTGGATGAAGGAATAGAGGGGATGGTGATCAAATTTGCAGATGACACCAAATTGGGAGGGGTTGCTAATATGCCAGAGGACAGGATCAAATTTCAAAATGACCTTGACAGATTGGAGAGCTGGGCCAAAGCTAACAAAATGAATTTCAACAGAGAAAAATGTAAGGTCCTACACTTAGACAGAAAAAGTGGAATGCACAGATATAGGATGGGGAAAACGTGGCTGGATAACAGTACTTGTGAAAGGGATCTAGGAGTCTTGGTAGATCACAAGCTGAACATGTGTCAGCAGTGTGATGCGGCAGCCAACAAAGCCAACGCGATTCTTGGTTGCATCAATAGGAGTATGGTGTCTAGATCAAGGAGGGTAAAAGTACCATTCTATTCTGCATTGGTTAGACCTCATTTGGAATACTGTGTCCAGTTCTGGGCACCTCAATTCAGGAAGAATATTGACAAGCTGGAGCATGTCCAGAGGAGGGTGACCAAAATGGTGAAGGATCTGGAAGCCGTGCTCTATGAGGAGCGGCTTAGGGAGCTGTGTATGTTTAGTCTGCAGAAGAGAAGGTTAAGAGGGGACATGATAGCCATGTTTAAATATTTGAAGGGATGTTATGTCGAGGAGGGAGTGGGCTTGTTTTCTGCCACTCCAGAGACTAGGACAAGGAGCAATGGATTCAAGCTGCAAGAAAGGAGATTCCACTTGAACCTCATGAAGAACTTACTGATGGTCAGAGCTGTCCGGCAGTGGAATATGCTGCCTCAGAGTGCGGTTGAGTCTCCTTCTTTGGAGGTTTTTAAAGAGATGCTGGGTCGCCATATGTTGAGAATGCTTTGATGTGTGTTCCTGCATAGCAGGGGGCTGGACTGGATGTCTCCTGTGGTCTCTTCCAACTCTATGATTCTATGATTCTATGAATATCCATTAGCCAGTTTGGGCCTGCATACTGAAGGTTCCCATCCCCAACCTTCATTTTCAGCGTAAGCAAAATCACTTGGGTGGATACTCCATGTGATCTTTCTCATACATGCCTCTTCTTTATTCTTGGCTACAACAAGAGTTCTGTTGCACAAATTGATCAGATAAAGAGAAAAGTCATAACAGAAGGTATTTTTAAATACATACAGTAGCTGGCAGTAAACCACTCTCCTTCAAACGAAAACTGCAGTCCTCCACACATTTGGTTGGGAAATAATCACAATGGACCTAACAAGAAGATGGAATGTACAGGGTGCTGGGCTCCATGGTAGCAATTCAATGCAAAATGAACAACTCCACAGGAAAATATTATCATTTATTCCTTCAGAGTAAATAGTCATTCTTAGGGTAGACTGAACATAGTCTGGATTTAGTTCGAAAACTGATGCTTTGAATGTATTCCCAGAATTCCTACTATGCGCATGTCATTAAGGGATTCTGGGAGAAAGAAAATAATTTTTCAAAGTTGTCTTTCCCTCTAACTCTCCCCATTACACTGATTCAAAAACATGCAGCATCAGCCAAAATACTCAGGGCCCCTTACACTACACCAGGATTTCTCAACTGGTGTTCCCTAGATCCCTAAAGTTTCATAAGAGGTTACTTGGTGTTCTATGAAAAATCATGACTGAAAAAAATCTTGTTTTAAAAAAGTTGTAGATGTTTTTCTGAAGAGGTTCACTGAAATCTGAAAATTATTTCAAGGGTTCCTTCATGGTAAGAAGCATGAGAAAGGCTGCACTACATGAATATTGCACAATGGATCCCATCATAATTGCCATGGCTGCCTCCAATGGAATCCTGGGGTTTATAGTTCTGTGAGGTACCAGAGGAGTTCTCTGGCTGAGAATGCTAAAGGTCTCTCCTTCCACTGGCAATCCCAGGATTCCATAGAATGAAGCCATGGCAAACAAAATGGAATCATAGTGCTACAACTGTGTATTGTGAAAGGGCCCTCCTGTCCATTGAAAGCACACGTGCATCAAAAGGATACCTCTTCTTTTTAAAGGTACCATCCAGGTAACCTTTGGAAAGCATCCAATCAACATCAGCATTCAGATTTTCCTGAAGCAGTAAGTCTCAATGACTTATTGCTATTTCTGGTTGCAGGTTTTGTTTTGCTTTTAACTGATTTTGCCCTGTTCTGTGAGTTTGGAGTTGGCAGAGTATTTGCTTTTCACTTTTCTGATATTGTTGTGGGGAGGTGTCTTCTCAAAATCCCTAAAAGACTAAGGGTGGAGACATAGGCCATTTCCACACTAGACTGTTATAGCACTATGATTCCACTTTCAACATCCTATGGAATCCTGGAGTTTGCAGTTTCGGGAGGGGCCAGCCAGCCGGCCCCTCCCAAAACTGGAAACCCCAGGATTCCATAGAATGTTGAAAGTGGAATCATAGTGCTATAACAGTCTAGTGCGGAAATGGCTATAGCTGTTCTCAGCAAAGAAAAGCCTGGCGGAAATGGCAAGGGCACATAATGAGTCTTTAGGGAACTGGGAACCTGAATAATGACTTTCAGATATCATAGAAGGTTGAGTATTAAAAGCCCAGATGGATCACACCCTAAACACTGTTGCTCCTCCGGCTGCCCTTCACCACCTTTAGAACCTGTTTACTGAAATATCCTGGACTAGCACACACTATAAAAGATAAATGGGAGCCAGTGTAGTGATCAGAATGCTGAACTGGGAAATGGAAGATCCAAGTTCTAGTCTCTAATGAAGTGTAAAACTCCCTGCCTGACATTTAACCATTTCCATCTTAGACTGACCTATCTCACAGAATTGTGTGAATCTGAAAAGAGAAGTGGAAGAATAATGTCTGCCATTTGGAACTAATTGGAAAATAGCATGAAAATGTACTGTGGACGGCTTAAAAAAATTCTGAAGGCTTCCACAGTACAACAAGTACATGCCCCCATGACAGGCACTTTCTGTCCGACAGCTACCCATGCCCTATACTTTTGCAGCCTCCTTAACTACAGTGCTTTGAAGAAAATGCCAAACAATTGTTGTGTACCTTCAAGTCATTTTCAACTTATGGTAACTCTAAGGTGGACCTATCGCAGGGTTTTCTTGTCAAGATTTGTTTGGGGAGTGCCTTTGCCTTCCTCTGAGGCTGAGAAAGTGTGATTTGCCCAAGTCACCCTTGCTGAGTAGGATTCAAACCCTGGCCAGAATCGTAGTCTAAGACTCAAACCACTACACCACACTTTGACCAAAGAGCTTTGACCAAAATACCAAACAGTACATACTAAGAAATGTCTTCATTCTCATTTTCCCTCTCTGAAAAAGAGCTGAAAAATAGCAACAGTTTAGATCCGTGAGCTTCCTGCTGTGGTTGGAAAGGCTCCCTCTCTCCACAGAGGGTTTCTGGTACCTATACTGGTGGAACAGTAGAAGAGGCAATGTTTGATTCCTTCCTTCCCTGAAGTGTTAAGAAAGGAGAGACAGACATTGGCCTCTCAAACAGAGTAATCAAACTGGCAAGGAAGAAACTAAACCATAACTGGCCCGTGCCAACTCATCCACCCACCACACACACGGTCTAGGAGAGAATGGAACGAACAGATTTCTATGTGAAGTATATAGAAGTAGCTTTACTTTGAAACATTTGTGTGCAGTCAACACATGGCCTAATGAATGAAAAGACAGGAGGTGAAAAAGGGGCTGTAACTTGAAATGATGCAGAAAGACAGGGAGTGGTTAAACAAACAAGCAAGAAGGACCCATAAATATTTTCTGTGTGTGAATTGCTACAGAGAAACATGCAAACAAGCAATTTGTCAGCATAGCCACACAAAAGTTGATAAGTCTATCACACATGACGCTGCGGGATGACAGAGATGTTTTCTACACTGTTCCGTACTGGCAGCTGCAGAGAGAGAGAGAGAGAAATTAATGAAGACTGCCTCCCTAAATGATACTTTTTTAAAATTTTCTTTGAAATGCCACCTTTTGCCAAAAGTGCCAATCAAAGTAGTAAGCAATACCAACATTTAAAGAAATGTGATTGAAAAATAGAAACTGATTTGAAACACAATTAAAATGCACCAATAAAAAGGAATAAAAGCACCCAGCCAGTTTTACAAACAAACAAAAAAATCCTTCAATAGCAACCCAGCTAAAATACCAAAAGCCTAGTTGAGAAAAATGTCTTCACCTGCAGGCATAGGGACATTGAAGAGGGAGCCAGCCCAGCCCCCTCCCTTTGAAGGAGTTCTAGCGCCTGGGAGCAACCATTGAGAAGGCCCTCTCCCCGATCCCCACAGAGATGGGCCAGAATGGTAGTCAGGATGTGAGGTTGGCAGGATCAAGAAAACAGCCATCCCCAAAGGAATCCCCCAGGCAGGCGCCTATGGCCAAATACCTTCTTAAATAGCCTGGTCCCACACTGGATCCAAGCCGTTTACTATCCAGAGAGCTTTAAAAAAAAAAAAACAGAAACCGGTAAAGTTATGCCCAGTTGAACTGTACCCAGAAGAAGAAGAAAAAAACAGAAACCACTAAAGTTGTCCTAACAATGGAGCTGTGCACTCCTTATATCAGGTTCCAGGCTAGAGGCCGGGGAGGCTGAAGTTTCTGAATACATCTCTAAAATGTATTATGATAATCCAAACAGGATGTAACTCAGGTATGTATCAGTGTTGTCAAATTCACTATCTGCAGGAACGGACAGTGCTGACACACTTAGCTGTGCAAATGTATTCCTGGTGAGGGCCATTACCTAGACCTCCAGAGTCCAAGGATACACCCAAACTGAGGACCCAAGTATTCAGGAGGAGTGTAGCCTCTTCCTGCTAAGACTGAATATCTGTTCCCTGTTCTGCATTTTGATTGACTAGGAGCACCTGTGTCTTGTCTGGATTAAACTTCATTTGGTTTGCTTTCATCCAGTCCATTCCTGTCTTTACATATTGATTTGGAACTAGATTAGGTCCCTTGGATTTAGCTGGAAAGGAGGGGAAAAGAGGTTGGTCAGCATACTAAGGGGGAAAATATCTCTCAAAAATGTGTCCCAGTGGTTTGATCTAATGGAACCCTAAGGGACACCATAAGCAAATGGTCTTGGTATCAAACAGGAATCCTCCAGCACTACCTTCTGAACTTGCCCAACCAGGAAGGAGGGGACCCATGATACAACAGTGTCTCCTAATCCCACCCCAGAGAAACAATGAAGAAGGTTACTGTGATTGATGCAGAGCTTAGAATGTTACTTTTTAAAAAAATTTCTTCCCCCCGAGAGGAAATCTTTGAAAACACCATTTTTGAAGACTATTAACAGTTTGCGATTTGTGTGTGCGTGTGTGTGCATCTTCAAGTCTCCTGTCAATTTATGGTGAACCCATGAATTTCATAGGTTTTTTTAAGGCAAGGACTTTTCAGAGGTGGTTTTGCCAGTTCCTTCCTTTGCAATACAACCTACAGCACCTACTATTCATTGGCAGTCTCCCATCCAAATACTAACCAGAGCTGACCCTGCTTATCTTTCAAGATCAGACAGGATCTGATGCCTTTAGCGTATGTAGGCTGCTTGCAGTTTTAAAGAGACGTGCTCAAAGTGTTTCCAGTTAGATAGCTGCTGGCGCTATCATCATGCATTGAATAAACATTTCATAATAAGTGCCACCTCTCCATCTCAATTTAAAGAGGAACATGGGTATCTAAAAACCCTAAAGGCACCAGATCCCATCTGATCTTGGATGCAAACCAGGTTCAGCTCTGGTTAATACTTGGATGGGAGACCATCAACAAATACCAGATGCTTTAGGCAGTGACAGATTTCCTGCACAGAAAATGTAGCTTTCTGTGGTGGGGGGAAGGGAAGCCACATGCAAATTTTGGACAGAAGAACCCCTGAACTGTGAAGATGCTCCTCAGTCCATCAGGATTTCCCAGCATCCACAAAACACATTTTTCAAAGTTTTTTTTTTAATTTTTGAATATTTTTAAGTATTCTTTCCATCCTTAATTACAGGTAACATCATCCCTCAAGACATTGACTGGAGGGTTTTCTGTGGGTAGCAGATGGCTACCAAAGAACAGATCTTCTCTGCACCCCAACTGTGGAACAGTTTTGTAGCACTCTCTTACTTGAGAGGTTCACCTATTTTCTTAACATATTGTCTTTTCATGGCAGGCAAAGAAATTTCTTCAGGGTTTTAGGTACAATTCAATCTTGCCGTAGGAGAAAAGTCATCTCTATATTGGGAATGTTGGGAGCAGGATGAGGTTAAAGCTTTTGTCTCCCCCGCGCACCCCTTCAGCAGTCTCTGCACTGGGATTTCTAGGGGCAAGAATGGATAAATCCTCCCATCTAGTTCTAAAAACAGTGAATAGCTAGTAATGCCAGAACAGAGAACTGTTTCGGTGGCCATTGTTTTCTAGGTATGGGACATTGAAAGGATCGTCTTCTCTGACTAATCTTCAGTGAACTTATGACTTGGCCATGCCTTGAGGTCCCATCTTACCTAATTTTGCACGTGTACAGCCAGTCCTCTTTGCCAGCATGGCTTTTCAGCCATAAATGTATGATTTATATTTAGTGCTGATTAAATAATGTTCATTGCCACTTATACTGTATCAGTATATACTGTATCATGGAGTGGGGATGTAAGGCATGGTAACACCAGACGGCTGCATGGAGAAGAGGCCACAACCCATGGCTTTCCTATATATTCTTAAGATTCATGTGTTATCAGGCCATACCTCCCCACACTTTGATATGGTTTAATTGACAAAATATGATTTAATTGGCAAAATATATTAATTGACTTTGATATAAAATGTGCCCTGCTATGGTTGTATGGCTGAACTGGACAAGAACAAAAAGACTGGCCAAACACATGCACTGTGGATTAGGTCAGAAAACACCTCTTCGCATAACCAGGTCATAGTCAGGAAATCACCAGGAAATTCCAGAGATAATAGGCTTGCAGTTAGCCTTAACAACTCCATCCTTTGGACAATAACATCTGGAAGATTCCAAACAGACTGCTGATTGACTTAACTCCTCTTCCTCTGACCATGCAAACCTCCCCTTTGTCTTAAAACCTGTCCAACAAGCACCAAACTATCAGGGCAACCATTAGCCCTTTGTCACCTAACACTAAGACCATTAGCCCATTCCAGACCTCATTGTCCACTCTGTGAACTCCATTGTTTACTCCGCTGGAAAGCCATCACACCCTTGCCATCCAGGCAGAAACTGGGTATATAAACCCCCAGTTTTGGCCAGTCAACCCACAGTACACTGCTGGTCACCACTCTGTGCTCCAATTCCCAATTGTGTACTGTCCTTAGACATGAGGCTAAGCCACATTGCTGTTTCTTCATTGCTCTTCTAGATTGGTAAATATGCCCTGAAACCTCACTATTTAAAACTTTCCTCCCTTTTCCTCCACTTAGCCTTGTGTGATTGGGTGACTGCTTGCATTTTTTGTGTGTATTTAATTTCCCCAATAAAACACAATTAAGCTTACTTTTGGATTTCTAACTGGTTCTTCCCTGCAGAAGTACTAGTAAACATTAGTGTAAAAGATCTTATAAGGTTACCCCACTCTCACAGGCCTCCTAATTTCAGCTAATAATTCCCCATCTTTGCATGAAAGTGTTGGCACTGTGGGTGGACCCCTGAGTCACCCACATTTTGGGTTATCACATGTCTGATGTTCATGCTTTGGTTACAGGTAGTAGTGGCACATGGACTGCACAGGATTGAAATATTCCTCTGCCTACTCAGTCCACTAACCACCACTGGCTAAAAGTGGCTTTGGCAACATTTTGCATCCTACATCCATATGGATGGAGTTAAAGTAGCATAGAAAGCAGACCAGAATGCCATTACAAAAAAATGCATATTCAAGCTATCACAGATTTGACATTCAACATATAGTCACATGAAATGCCTGCATATAATACTGAAAATAGCTGAATACCGCAAGATGTTTAAATATTTAGGAATCTTCAATATTATTTTCTATTTTCCTCATTTGCCAAAATGATGCATTCCAAAATTGGCCAGTAGGGGGGGATGAAAGAGCAGACAAAGTGATGCAATTCCCCCAAAACTACTATCTGATCTGGTTCTAACCTTCCATTCTCCCCATCCTTAGACCTTGTAGATACATAACAAAGCACAATCATTCACATTAGTAGCACATGTATGTAGACCCTTCCAGAAAGCAGGACCGGTTGGCTCACGCAGTCTTATCCAATCAGTCTTCTTGTAGGAGCAGGATAGTGTGTGAGAAAGTAGATGGCAGGTTGTTTACTACCTTTCTTTCATTTCAAATATGGAAAGATTCAGCACTGCCCAACTTTACTCATTTTTAAATTCAAGAAATAACTAAGTATATCCCATCTTTCTCCTTGCACAGGATCCAAGGTGACTTTCAGAATAAGGTTGCCAAGTGTTCTAGTTTTTAAAAATAAGGAGAAAAGTCCTCCCAAAACATGTCTCCTGAGTGTGGTATCTAAGCTATCTTTCCCCCTTGAGCACCAATCACACTGGGTGAAGGTCCCTAATTAGGAGCCACTGCTTAGAACTGAGACTGGCAAACAGGGCCAGCCCTACTATTAGAGAGAGGAAAGCAGTCACTTCACATGGCAGATGCTGGATGGTGTGTGAAGGCTGTTGTTTTCCTCTATTGAAGGGCAGAGGTGTATGTTGGAGGCAGCCTGTCCTGCACACCCTCACCTAGCCTACTGCCATCATTATTGCCAAGGTAAGAGTCATCTGCCAGTAGGGTCAGCTTCTGTAGGTAGACTTGGGAAGGGGGAGAACACCATCTTGCCATCTCCCTCAAGCAGCTAGTTTTTTGGCCTGGCCCAGCCTCTAAAGCTGTCCCCAAGGTTCATACAGTGCCAAATAGCATGACTAAGTTGAGGCCTTGCTGATGTATACTGATGAATCACAGTGCCACATTTTTGCTGCAGCATCTGGTGTATTCATTTCTGTGACTCAGCAGACGAGACATACTAGCATTTCAGGCCTGGAGAACTCTTATGCAAGCTGCAATAAAGCTTATTAATTTGGGCAAAAGAAACATAGCTTTCCAGCAGACACAGGCATGTGTGCGCGCGCACACACACGCACACACACACAGACACACACAACAAGGAAAACCTACCAGCAAGCTGTCTAACATTTGCTCTCAAGGAAGTCACTTGGAGTCACTTGAACGTCAGAAGGCCTCTACCTGATACTAGTTCTTTGGTATTGTCAAATAGATTACTTTACTGAATCACATTTTTATATTTTTCACTGTAGACCCCTCATAACAATGCTAACTTTATTGCCCTCTTCTATATGTAAGTATGCGTGTGATCCTTAGGGGACAGCATTTGACGTATCACAAGTGTGACCTTAATTGCAGTATCATCAATCCCATGTCCAAGTATTTGGGCATTGTGCTGCCATTTGACAGTAAAACCAAGAAGACCTTTTTGCTCCTAGAAGGTTTAACTGGATTAGGAAGCCCTCCTAATAGTTTTTCTAACCCAGGAAGATCCAATGACCATTCCCTCCTGAAAATCACCTGCTGGATCTGTGTTGCCACAGCCCAGAGAATTAGCATTGAAAGGTACAGCACTGACACTACCTCTGGGGAGGTGACAGTCTGTGCCTGTATGCCTCTATCAATGGTGCTCCAAATATCTAACGAGGAAGTTCCATTAATTCTGGCAGGATTGGTTAACAGAATGCGGGAGGGGAAGACCCAGATTGGGGGTTATTCTGAGGATACTATGTGCTGGTACTGTGGTATTCTGTTTCATCAGTTCATCAAACAGGGCAGATCCAAAGGTTTTCACATCAAGCCCCAGCCAATCCTGATAATTTTGCTAATGTCACTACACTAATATAAATATTTTAATAAATGAAATAAATATATCCAATATGGGAAAGTCTGGGGGAAATGGCACTGGCTGTAACATCTGAGTTGCACTCTGCATTTGTGGTCCCTAGATTGCTCACTGATAAGATGTGTGTCATAAAAACAGCATAGCTGATTCAGGTTGCATTGGGAAGGAAAAGACCCTTCCACTCCTCAGGAAGGCTAGTCTGACCTTTCACCTTTGGAGCATCTGCATGTTCCAGATGGGCTTCAGGACGACCAGAATGGGCTTGCATGCTTTCTCAAAGAGCTTGCTGAACTTGGCTGTCCTCACAGAAGATGCAACTCCAAAAATGCCATCATTGCGAGTGGCCTTGTCTGTCCTTGTTGAGGATAAAGCTTCCCTAATTTCCTCCCTACTTTTTAGCTAAAGAAGACCTGACATAAGACCCCACTGCTGCTTCTGGAAGGGCGTGAGAATTTAGATGAGACCAGAAAGCTGTTCATCCTCCTGGAATCCTACCCATATCCCCTTACTCAAGGCCTAAGAGAAAGAAGATCCAGAGGAACCAACTCATTGGCTATTTGATCACCATTCACCTTCCAAACTGGACAGGCACGCAGCTAGTATTGAACACCAGCACAGTGAGTCTCAGTGGGATTTCTTCTTTTTTCATAATAGCTAATCACAAACATACACTCAGACTTCACAGCATTAAGTTATGCCACACCCTTTGGAACTGTTGTTCTGCCAAATTCAAGTAGAGGATGCTTCAATCAATTTGTTCTTATGGTTCTAATCAGTTCCTAGGACTGTTCTTGGTACTGTTCTCTCCCTGTTCAAAGAGAAGACACATCAGCTGAGGGGTAAGTCTGAAATATACCATATTTGCCAGTATATAAGATGCACTTTTTTCCCTAAAAAAATGCCTTCTGCAAATGGGGTGCATCTTATATGCCAGTGCATCTTATACACTGGCAAATATGGGTAACTCCTGCAAATATGGGTAACTCCTTTCCTACATATAAATATATAAGAAAGCAAGGGGGACAAAAGGAAGGCTAGTGTTAGCTAGCGTTTCTTTCACCTCTCTTTCCTGTCATTTTGCCTGAGTGAGGAGAACTCCCCGCAGAAGCAAAATGTATAAGAAGTGGGTATGAAAAGAAAAGCTTTCACACACACCCCACCTTTCCTATGCATTTTGCCTTGGTAGAGAGTTCTCCCCATCCAAGCAAAATGGAAGAGAGGGGGCTGGCGGAAACCGTGCTGAGGCAAAACAGATGAGAGGGTGGGTGGGGAAAACCCCGCACAACCTCGCCTTTCACTCCCCCCCCTTTCCTATGCATTTTGTCTGGGCCAGGTACTAAAAAACATTTCCTAAAAAATATGATCTGAAAACATGGTGAATCTTATGCAACGGTGCACTAATACGCCAGCGAATACAGTATCTGCACTTTCAAACCAGTGAGTCCAGATTTCAGGTCCAAACTGCACACTTCCTGGTGGCAGCACTGTGGCCGCTCAACAGAGGATGACTGGTCTACTACTCCCATACACTGCTGTTGTGCCCCCCCCACACACACACACACCTTGCCAGCATATGGCCAGAAAGAGGGACTGTGAGTCAACTCAAGTCAGATGACACAATAGGTCTAATGGGGCAAGTCTCCAACTCTGACCTGGATCCTTATTTGAGCATTTTGTTCTCCTGAATAAATACAGAACCATTGTTAGACTGTCTGTTTCTTGGTTGTCACCATCAAGACAACCTTCTTTTTTACTCTTTGCCTACAATGGCAGCAAACTATAGAATGCTCAGCAGAACAGCCAATAGACATAGCCTGCCCCATAGTGTCTAAAGGTCTAACAAATAAGTCTGTTACCTTGGAAATCTGTGGATCACAATTTTTTTTCTTTGCTTAAAACTACCCACAAGTGGCAGGTATATAATATTAGGGACCTGACACGTGGAAGGCAACTGTGAAATCTTTCACCATTAAAGCCTCCCTTAGGACTGCTTAGGTGGAGGAGGAAAAGATAGGTAACCATACTGTGCCAGCCCTTTTTTTTCTTCCTTTGCAGTCACCAGCAGCTACAGTGAAACGTGGGGTATACAGAAGAAATCAGCCAGTGAGATATAACGGGTTGAGTGTTGGACTAGGAATCCAGGAGACCAGGGTTCAAATCACTGTTCAGTCATGGTAACCCACTGGGTAACCTTGGGTAAGTCACGCTCTCTCAGCCTCAGAGGAAGGCAATGGCAAACCTCCTCTTAATAAATCTGGGCTAGATAACCCTATGATAGGGTCCCTTTAAACTGGAGTTGACTTGAAAACACAAAACACCATCATCAAACTGAGGAATCAGCACAGTGGCAATAGATATAAATCTTTGTCCTTCCTTTATACCATGGCATACCCATCAACATTTCACAGATTAAAAACAGAGACAAGCAATGACAGAATATGCTCAAGATGGCAAACATTATTAATAAGGAACATCGCAAAATTGAGTGCAACCTACTTTTGCACTTTGAACTCAGTTTGCATAATTGAAGTAAGCCAGGACAAAGAGGGAAAGTGGAAGAAGAGAGAGACTGGGACATTTTAGAAGCAGCCAAGACACTGGATGACAGAGGACTCATCAAGACTGTCCCTGCCAGATCAGGACAATTGGAAAGTATGCCCTGATCCCAGTCCAAATTGTACCATCCCACCAATGATTGTGTTTTAGTAAAGAGAAAGATACAAGAGGTTGCTAGTCAGATTAGCACAACGCTGTCAACTGCTTGTAAAACCTTGGAGTGAAAACAGCCACAGGGCCTTTGCTTGATCATTCACAACCTTTGTGCTTGAATGTCATGTGGAACTTCTAAACCCTCTTCTATTTTCAGAGCTGTTTGCACTTGTGGGCTGAAAAAGTCCCATTTGTGAAGATCTGCATCTCATGTGGTTTTGCGGAAGGGACCAAAACATGATCCAAGATTCAGCTGACAGCCTTGGCCTGTGTGTCTGTCTATCTGTAGTGCAACCAAAAAAACCATCTGGAACTTGCCTTCTGTCTCACAGAAAAACAACTGCATTGCTTCCATGCCTGTCAGTGTTGCTGGCACAGAAAGACATGATGAGGCTTAATGATTCATCTAAACTGGTATGGGCAGAAGAAGAGAAGACAAGAGCCTCCAAAGAGAAGTTTCCACAGTCCAACATGACTTGTATTGCAATATATTTCAAAAGATTTGTTGTTTCAGCAATATCTTACCCAACTAATAAATCCCAGATGCATGGTCATGTTGTTTGCTAAGGAACTACACACAAAATTACTTCCATGTCATATTGTTGAGCAGGAGTGGAGTAAGCTCAACCTTGGAAGATCTTCCTTCTTTTTGCCTAAAAACTCCAGATCCACCAACCACAGTCAGGTATAAGGGACATTCATTACATTTAAAGAATTCTCAACCCATGAATCTGAGTACCAGAACTGAATGAAGCACACAATCATTCCACACATAAATTCACTTCTGATTAATACTCCCACCACTCCACAAGCTTTCTTCAATAGTATAAATATCTGAGGAAAGTATTTTTGTTGTTGCTCTTTTTAAACCACTACAAGCCAAAAGTTCTTGCCAATCTCTTGCCTGAGAGATTTACCAGTAGATCTCAATCTGTCTCTTCCTATCTATCCTTACTCTTAAGGAATAGAAAACATTTCAGCTGCTGAAGTGAACCCAAATCAGCTTCTGCCTCCATTTTTTTTTTTTTTGTCTTTTAAGAAGGCACAGTATTCTGTTTTAGTTTGCAACACAATGCCCTATAATATGACACATTCAGAACTGTTACGTCAGTTGACTGTGCCAATATAGCAGAATGTGCAAGTCTACAGCAAACATCTGGAGATCACAGAGGAAGAGTTAACAGAGCATTGTGGTTCTTGTTTCCTTCTGCACGTGATGATTTGTATTTGTATGGCCCTCCAAAAAAAAAAAAAAAAGCATGCATAGAAAGTTAAGTTGGATATATACATGTAAATTTTCAACAAAATGCACATGTTTGGAAGCTTGAAAGTGGAATATATTGAGATAAAAATTTACAGACACGTAAACATGTGTACATGTTTTTTAGGGCTGGACTAAGTAATGTTGCTCACTGAGATGGAGCTGCATGTTATTCCCTCTCTCCACCAACTGTTGGTTGATGAGTTATAGCATTGGCCTCAAATAGACTAATCAAACTGGCAAAGCAGAAACTGAACAACAACCATTCCTATGTCCACACACAAAGACACACATAGGCTCTAACAGAGAGAAAAAAATAAGCTTATGTTTGTAAAACATATAAAAGTTGTCTCATTTACAAATACTTGTATATAGTCAAACGCTTGGTCTGATGGAGGAGAGAGGAGACAGAAGAGAAAATGGCTGCAGGTTCCATGATAAAGAAGAAAGACTATGTAGAAAAACAAACAAACAAGAAATTACCATAAATAAATGCTGTATCTAAATGTCTATAAAGTAACAGACAAACTAGCAGTTAGTAAGTATAGGCATGCAAACAGTGCTAACTCTTAATACCACCAAATCAGAGTGCACAGGACACAAGCCAAGTCAAATCACTACAACATGCGAGGCAGAAAACCCTGTAGAACTCTCCCCTCTCTAAAAGTTAAAACATAACAATAAATTAAACAACTAAAGGTTTGCTTGTGAGCCTGGGTGTTGTTGTGGTTAGAGTGCTGGACTCTGAGAGACCAAGGCCCTTTTCGCACGCAGTTTCTGTTGCGAGAGGGCTCCTTGAGTGTCGCGTGAATGGGAGCGCCGGTCCATACGACTCACTCCCATTCATGCAACGCTCACAAGCCTAAAGCGGGATGCGCACGCATTTTATTTTCGGCTGGGAGCCGAAAATACTGCACAGTCACGCAATGCTCCCAGGGCGCTCGCGCACTTACCTGCCGTGCAGTGCGTCAGATGAGCAGGCCGGTCGCACTTCCTCCCCCAGCGCAGCCTACAGCTCCCAGGCTGTGCTGTGGAAAGAAGGGGCGGGGCGTTTGCACGACGCTCGCGTGACCAGCAAACAGCTGCGGGAGGCAGAAGTGCTGTTGTGAGTGGCTCGCGCAAACGGCTGCTCACGCGAGTGCCACCCCCTACTGCCGCGATGAAGGTAAGGTGCGAAAAGGGCCCAAGATTCAAATCCCTGCTTAACCATGCAAACCCACTGGGTGACATTGGACCAGTCACACTCTCTCTCAACCTCAGAGGAAGGTGATGGCAAACTTCTTCCAAGTAACACTTGCCAAGAAAACCCTAGGATAGTATCATCAAAAAGCAACCTGAAGGCAAACAATAAGAGCAAAAATTTGCTTCGCTTTCACAGTGTTCAAAATTTGCTTCCTATTTCACTCTGCCAAATGGTTAAGGTTGACCATGGCATGCATCAATGTGTGTTACTATTTCCATTCAGATCTCAGTATTAGAAAAGACAAAGTGTG
>CAOLHI010006880.1:0-21468 GCA_948474755.1 Ctenosaura bakeri
GAAATGTGTGATATACAATTTGGGAATGAGGAAACATGTGTATAATAAAGCTACTGGATCAGTTGCATGGATATATCCTAATATACCTTTCTCTGATTTAGTGTCCTCCAGATGTGATATTAATGCCCACCTTTTCCCACCAACATGGCACCAGTTTGGGGGAAAAAAACCCCCCAGTATCTACACATCCTATGTCTATTTTTAAATTTCCCAAAAATTGACCACAGAAAAAAGGAAAGGCCTGCAAGTATGTGCTTTTTTTATGGTCTTTTCTTCATCTAATGCCAATCTCATTTAAAAAATTAACACCTCAATAAAAGATAGGTAGATATTTTAAAAGGCACAATCAACATCACAGGTTGCTGATGTGTTTCCAAGTATATGGACTAAAAAATCACGAGGGCCTATTTTTTAAAAAAGATAAGTGCCCTTCTAAAATATCTGTTTGGGTATGTAGAAAGCCAGTTTTTTTGGGATAAGAATATTTGTGACATAACCAAACAAATATCTTTCCCAAAACATTTCCTCAAACTCAACTGAATTCAGTATGACACAGTATGTTTCCCATCTTTTATTTTCTCAGACTAGTAAGTGAGGGGCAAAAAGGGGTTGGGGCTTCCTTTTTGTTCTTATTAAGTAGAAAATGTGAAAAACCCCTGACTGTAACTGAGGCATGAGGAAGGGGGTTTTAAGGCCCCCCCCACTACTATTTGAAAAAAAATGCTTTGAACTCCACAATTCACATAATGTGCAGTTGACCCCCTGAAAGCCCTTGACACTGTAAGTGTAGGCAAAAGCCTGGGTTTTTCCTGGCTGTGCAGAAAGAGATGCTAGGATTTTAAAAAAATTTCCTGTGATTTACAATAGTCCCGGGGGGAAAAATTTCCCCCTTTAAAAGGCAAAAAAAAATTTGAACAATCCTTCAGAAGCCATTTTTAAAAGGAATAAACGGAATGTTTTTCAAAGGGGAGGAAATAACATATAGATACCAATGTGCTTTATACAAAGGCAGGTCTCTTCATCTTGATGCATTTATGGATTTTTACATCCCACCCCCCCTTTGCATTAGCATTCTACCCGGCTTCTCCTCATAGTGTTAGCAGAGCTCTAAGATGGTTTGGCTTTCTGGTCACAAAAGGTAGCCAATTAGCATGTTGGGGGAAAAATTTTCTTGCCTTTTTTCTTCATATTCTCATTTTTTCTCTTTTTCTCTCCCCCTCCAATCTTTCCTGACATAGGCCTTTTTCAGACATAAAGAATACTTGCTTCTTCAACAACTTACCATGACATTATTCAGAAGTCCCCCCGGATGCTGAGACATGTATTGCGTAGGTCTGTGTGCTAAACAGTCATGGGAAAAAAAGAAATAGGGGTAAGACGAGGAAAACCAATATAACATCCATTTTACAGAATCCATCAAGATATGCCTCATTCTAAAAATCCCGAGAAATGCTAGTAGGATGGGGGGGGATGGGAAATGATTTTCTTACCATCTCTCACACAGGACCTTGAAAAGCCTCTCATATACAAGGCTTTAAAATTTAAATAAATTTTTCTTTGTAGGCTATTAATTAGCTGGATTTTTTCTAGCACTTTCCTGTAACTCATTATATTTCCCAATTAACAAAAAAGTTAAAAATAGGCTTTAGTGAATTAGCTTATTTGAATTCATTACATGGGGAGTGTCCCCCCTCATCTTAGGAAAACAAAAAAGCCTGCTGCTTCAGAAAAAAAATCAGAAACTGAGGAAATGCATCACATCACTCTATTTTTAGGCAGGCTAATCTATATGATTTCTTCAAAAGGCAGCGGGTGAAGGGGGAAGAACTTTTGAAGCCCAGGTCAGAGTGAATTGCTGGCATTGTGGGAGCGGAGAGGAGCTGAGTTTGTGAAAGGAGGGGGGGACCAATGGAAAAGAGGAAAAAAATGAATCTTGGAATGGCATGGGAGTGGAAGTGGTTTTTTTGTAGCAGGTGACCAACACCCTCAAGCAGTTAGGGCCTGTCAAGAATGTAATTGGTTAGTGTTTTGATGTGGCTGCTTCTTCTGATTTTGCCCTTTAAGATTAAGGTGTAGAGTGGATGAGGTACGCAGCTGTATGTTAATTTTATGTGTTTACTCGGCACTTTAAAGTAATAATGTACAGCTACGTAGAGTGTATATAAGCAGTTTGGAAAAACCTTTTTCCCTCTTTTTCCTTTTTGTCTCCTTGCTGTGTTGGTTTTTTTATTTCTTTTTTTTTCTGTTTGACTTTATCATGTTTTCTAAATGCCTTAACTTGTTATTGCAATAAACCTTTTGTATTTTTTTTTATTGCAGTTTGAAGTGGCTGTTTTTCCTCTAGGCTGTATTTTATTGCCAGAGGTTTTTTGGAGGTCCTTGTTTGTTTAAAAAAGTACCCTGATATAACTGCTATAGGCACGCAGCCGACAGGTTATGGGCCCAGCACGCTCCTGCTGCGCTGCCTGTTCAGGAGAAGCCACTGTTTTTTGTGAGGTGTGTTTTTGTTTTTTTTTGAGGTCCTGCTGGCTGGTGTTTTTTTCTTTTGTTATTATGGCTCACTCTGTATCAGGTAGCCTGCCTCTCACGAGGCTAAATGGCTCGAATTACCTGACCTGGGCTGTTAAGATGCAGTATTTTTTTCAGGGAGAAGGTTTTGGGGGGGTCCCTTTCAGCCCTCTGGATTCCCATGAATGCAGTATGCAGCCAGGATTGTGAGAGGGCCTGTTTCCCTGTTTCTCTCAGTGGAGGATGACCAGCTTATGCATATCAGAGACCTGGGGCCCCCCTCGTGAATGTTGGGTGGCCTTGAAAAATGTTTATGTTTCTCAAACAGCAGCAGCTAAGTTTTCTCTTTGTTTCTGGCTTTATAATATGAAATTAATGCCTGGCAATACAGTACAAAACACCTTGCAGAAATGTCCAGCCTGTTTGCAGCTCTTCATGAAAGAGGCAACCAGATGGGAGACAAGGTGTTTTGTATTTTAAATTCTTTGGTTTCCCAGGGGGAATTTTGGTGTCATCTCTCCAGTCAATTCCAGAACGGGACTTGACAGTGTCACTTGTAACAGCCAGGCTGCTGGAGGAGGAAGAGAAGACCAGGACGTCCATGCAGGCTGTTGCAAAAAAAACTGGGAGAGGAGCTTCACATGTTGCTTCTGAGAACAGGCAGGAGGGGTTGGGGGGAACCCCCATCCCTCCGGAGTGTTTTCGTTGTGGTTAGTGTCTCACTTTAGACGTGACTGTCCATTTTAGAAAAAGGGCTCAAGAAGCCAGAGGTGCTGGGGTCATGGGAAAGGTGTCAGAGGTCCCAGGAATATCTCGGGCTGCTGTAGCTACAACTGCACCATTCCTAACAACTCTAAAAGATAGACACCTGTTTGGCTTTTTGACAGCAGGTGTTCCCAGCATTTGGCCAACACTGAAAGTTTGTTTACTCTTTACCCCCTCCAATGTTTCCACAGTTGTTTTGGCAGATGGTACTACGGCTAAAGTGTGTGGTGTGGGTAATGTATATGTTTCTGCATTAGATATGTGCCTGGAGAATGTCCTGTTTGTACCTTCCCTTGTTTTTTGTCTCCTCTCAGTGGGTGAGTTAACAGAATTTGGTTTTGAGGTTATGTTTTCTGGGAGGCAAGGGAAAGTGCTTAAGAATGGGAATGTGTGTGCTGTGGCTACTGAAGTGAAAAGCTGTATAAGCTTTTGCCACACCACAAAGTTTGTAATGTGTTTAGTAATGTTCCCACACATAATGAATGTATACACCTGTTACATCCCCTTGGGGGATGCAAGTTTTTCTGTTTAAAAAAAGAGCTGGTTGTTGTAAAGGTTGTTTTTTGAAACCATGCAATGTTTTCTTGGATTGTGCCATTTGTAAACAGACCAAATCTAAACAACTGCCGGCTCCCCGAAGTAGTTCACGTGTACCTACTGCTCCCTTTCAGTTGGTACATTGTAGTAGTAGGTCCAATGAGTAAAAAATCTCTGGGATTTCTTTTCCTACTTTTAGTAGATGATTTTTGTAGATATACATTCTGCTATTTACTAGAAAGGAAGTTGAGGTTTTTTAAATTCTTAAAGATTTGGGCTGCTTTGTTAGGACAGTTTGGGGATTTTGTAAAGAGGCTGCAATAGATCGAGGCAGTGAATTCCTTTCTGGTAATGTGCAGCAATGGCTTCAAGGAAAGGGATTGTGCATAACTCTGCTGCCTATGCTCCTTTCCAGAATGGAATTGCTGGGTACTGCTGGGTATTCAGACACTAAAGCATAGTCTGTTGCAGATGCAGACCTTCCCCTGAGTTTTTGGGGAGAAGCAGTATTAACTGCATGCTATCTCCATAACAGGCTGTGGAGTTTAGTGGTGCAAGCCACTCCTTATGAGTGCCTGTACGGAAAAAAGCCCTATTTAGCCCATTTGAAAGTTTTTGGGGGTTTTTCATGGGTTCATATCCCAAAGAACCAGCGTAAAAAAGGAGAGCCAAAAGCTCAACATTTGAGGTTCGTGGGGTATGAAGACTTTTTCAAAGGTACGGTTCTTCAAAGGTGGCACCAGTTTGTATATCAAGGAATGCCACGTTTGAGGAGCACGCAAATTGGGCACGCGTGCAGGCAGCTCTTTAGTTTCATCCTTCTGCTTTTCTGGTTTTTTTTCGTCAGAACAGCCTTCAGCCTCTGCCACTGATCCTCGTGTGTCAAAACTGAGGAGGAAGATTTTTTAGAGGGGAGGGCTGTAAGAGAAGTTGTAGAAGTGCAAAAGGGGAGGATAAAAAGGAAATATACAAGAAAGAAACTGTATTGAGGAGAATAATGGGTCCATGCCTGAAATTTTTGTAAGAAAATTTAAAGGAAAAATAAAGGGGTTCCCCCAAAAAAGGGTTTTCTCCTACACATCTTTGTCAGTGCCTGGGCAACTGCGGCCTAAAAGCTTCGCTAGTTAATGCAAATGTCTCGCCAGAAACACAGCCCTGGTGGAAGGCGAGCAGGAGGAAATGGACTCTATTCCCAGCATTGTTTTCCCTCTGTGAATTGCCCCAAAAGGGGTGACACCCATAGATTGCAGGTGGGTGTACAAGGTTAAGACAACTAATGATAGACAGGTTAAACACAAGGCTCTCCAGAAATGTAAGATGAAAAAATTGTAAGGCAGTAAAATCGCCAATGGTTTCTGGGTTTGTAAAGAATGTAGAAGATAATTTTCCCCGATATATAAAAACCTTTATTGTTACAATACACAACCAAATGCTTAATAGAATAGGACTGATGGGTCCTGTAGTGGAAAAAAGGAACACTTTCCCCTAAGTAGGGGGTGTCAAGATATGTAATTGGTTAGTGTTACTTGATGCTGCGCTCTTTTCTGATCTTGCCCTTTAAGATTAAGGTGTAGAGTGAGATGAGGCTAACTTTTTAATTTTATGTGTTTGACTCAGGCACTTGTAAAAATAATGTACAGCTACGTGAGTGTATATAAGCAGTTTGGAAAAACTGCTCTTTCTCCTCTCTCTTTTCCCTTTTTTCTCCTTGCTGTGTTGGTTTGTATATTGCTCTGCTGTTTTTACTGTTTGACTTTTATGTTTTCTAAATGCCTTAACTTGTTTTCAATAAACCTTTTGTACTTTTTCTTTTTTAGTTTGAAGTGGCTGTTTTTTCCCCTAGGCTGTAGTTTTATTGCCAGAGGTTTTTTTGGGGGTCCTTGTTTGTTTAAACAAGTACCCCAGTTAAAGGGCCCCTATAGGCACGCAGCCGACAGGGCCCTTTAAAAAACGGTTTGTAGGCCTGACAAGCCACAAAAAGTACATGCTGGTAATGTGGAAAGAAAGGAGAAATGCAAATAATGACAATGTAACGGGAAAGGGGATTGTGTAAATCTATGCTTGGGGGAAACTTTCAGAAGTTGATAGTTGTGAGATGTGTTAGACTGCCATCATTCCTAGGCACCAATCATATTTTGGGCTGTATGTTCCATATTGCGGTGGGGGGGGGCGAGCAATTCTGGTTGAAGGAGGGAAAAAAGGGTAAAAAAAATTTCCCCCTTTAAAAACCAATAACAAAATGCTCCCCTAGGTTAAAAGTGACAACCTCAGTGCCATTCTCCTTAAATCCCATATCATGTCCCAAAGCCTAATATTTAACTGAAAAATGGTATTCACTGAAAAATCAGGAGGAAGCAACTTCCCCACCCCCAGTTTAAATGTTTTAATATAACTTTAATTAATAAGGTTAAAAATTTTTTTTGATTCTATTCAATATATGATAGTAAAAAAGTTAGGGACAGGAATTAGCCTTACTATGAGCAGTGGAAAGTGTAAGCCATATCCCGTTTTTCCCTTCCCCCTTATTTTTAAAAAGTCCAACAAGATATGTGCAGGAGAAAGGGAGATTTTTGAGAAATTTCTAAATGGTGAAGAGGTGCTGTGGGAACAAGGCAAAGGTAGGGTTGCCAATACTTGTTTTTTAGAAACAGTAAGATTAACTAGACATTCTCATATGTAGGAGTTTGATAACTGGATGTGTAGGTAGTTTCCCTCTATCTACACCCCTCTAATAAGATGCTGAGATAAGGTAGTATACCACTGGGCACAAAGTTAATATTTAAAGATTTTAATCAAATCAGAATGTGCATAAAGGGGAATATTTAACCCTTTCCTATTGCAGTTATGAAAAAATCCCCAATTTGACTCTCCAGCTTTGACTTGGGAGAAAATCACCTACTGAAACCAATGGGGCATTTCCTCACAAACAAACTTCAGAGGAGGGATTTTTCCCCTGGACTACAGCGAGGCTAAGTTCTGCCTCCCCGTCTTCTGCAGCCCCATCCTGGCTGATGCTGTTTGCATCCAAGAAAAATTGTCCTTTAAATACAAAGATATATTCAATAAAAGGTATAGTCTGGCTACCATCACTGTATGTTATATAGTGCAAACTACACATTTATATATAATCTGGCAAGGAACATTCAAACTGGTATAGCTAGCAGAGTACTGTAGAGTCTAGTATTAAGCACTTCTTTGACTCATTGGTTTCTTGTATTTGTATACCACCATTCCTCCAAGGTTCTCAGTGTTACTTGGGAGGGGCACTGGCTGCACAGTTTCCTTAAATTTAATTCAGATATGACAGCAGATGTTCTGAACATAAAGCTCTTGATGTGGGGGCTAGAAGAGAAAAGCTGGACTTTCAATAAGTCTAGTCTTGCCCTCTGGGCCAGCAAATAAAAGAAGAAGTTGCCCTCTTGTGTGACAGTATTTCAGGCATTTAAAAAGTGCTACCATGTCCCGATTCTTCTCTTTTCTCTTTTTCAGAATAAACCTACACAGTTCCTTCAAGTTTCCTCACAGGACTTGTTTTCCATACTGCTAACCATTTTTTCTGCCCTACTCTGAACTTTTTCTATAGTCTAAACAGTGGCACCCAGAAATCTACAGTACTGCATATAAAGAATAAAGTAGACCTATTTTCAGAACCTGGAAACAATTATTCAATTAAAACACCTTAAAAATCACATTAGCCCTCCTGCAGCCACATCATATTGCTTTAAAGTTTTTAGCAATTTTTTTTACTGGTCTGAAGTTTGCATGTGCTCCACGTTAGCCTCTTACTTCTTAGTAGTGTTATTTGAGAATACTGCCAAAGTGGCAAAGAGGAAAGAGGGAGGAAGATTTATTTTCTAAGTATATTTTATAAAAAAAACCTTTGTGGTTTTACAACTGTGTTGAGCCCGTTGTCCTGGTAGCTGAAAATTTATATGTACAAACAAAGTACATTTTTAAAATGTGGCTGTTGTTTGAGAGAAGATACAGGGAAAGCAAAGGGCTCTTGGACCAAAGCAGAGGAGAAGCAGATGAGTGCGAAGCATATAAAGTGGACCTATTTTCAGAACCTGGGAAACAAAGCACCTATCACTGGGATAGACTCATTTCTTACCTTTGCTAGGCAAAAGGATGATGTGCTTACTGGCCTACAATAGCCCTAACAAATCTTTAAACCAATCAATCGACCCATCCCTAACTAACTAAGGTATGATTTTAGTGCAGAGCAACTCACCATGTATTCAAAGACTAGTGTCAGATTCTCCTTGGTCTGGATAATGTCATGAAGGAGCACAATATTGGAGTGTTTCAAGCCCTTAAGGAGAGATACTAGAAATACAGAAAACAGTCAGATTGCTAGTAAGGAAAGACATAACAGTTTAATAACATGGATGGCAAGGAAACTTTGTTAAAAATCAATTGCCTGGGACAATTTCCTAACAGGAAATTTGATTTGAGACAAGAGTCTATCAAAATCTTGTTCTTCCTAACAAAACAAAAAATTCACTTCAGAAGTCAATGAGCAGTGAAAATGACAACCACCTCCCTGACCTTGGAAATGTTACTTTTTTGGATCACAACTCCTGGAACCTCACAGCCAGCACAGTCATACTGGCTAGTATATTTTCAAGCATGCTCCACTTTAAACATTCTCCTGGCTAGTGTTTTCTCCATTAGGGGTATAAAGTGCAGGTCAGTCCCTCAGAGAAAGTGAAAAAAAATTACTCAATCAGCCTCTCAGGGGTCTCTCAGAAGTAGGACAGGTCAAAGTTTAATCAGATAAAGAGTTGCTCCTATTAATCAGTGTCTTTTTATTTTTTTAAATATTTAAAATATTTTGATTGCTGCTGAATTGTTATTTTCTACTATTATTCATATTTTATGTTTCTGCTATTATTCTTCAATATTTTACATTAAGTTGTAAACTAGAACAAGGGAAACTTTTTGATTGGTAAGGATTGCCTAGAACTCTTTAGCGATAAAGTGGGGTATAAATGTTTTAACATAAATAAATAAATATGAAATAAACACTATTGTTAACTGCTTATTTTGATAATCCTCCAACCTTTTTTATTGGATATTCCCTGAGTGTGTTCTTGTGGATGCTCAGGGTGAGTCATAAAATGCAGACATGACTGGAAAGAAATCTAAGTTGCTGATTCAAACATATTTTTTCCTGTGGGCCATTCTCTCAAAAGGTGGGCCCAAAGTTGTTTATTTCCCCACTATCTCCTTAGCACTGAAAAAAATTACAGTTCCATTGGGACCTCCTAGCTAGCAGATGAAAGTAACTGTTTTAATGGTAATTTCTAACAAGGTGTTTTGGATGTAATATCTGTGGAGTCTTTAAAGACCTAAAATAAATAAAATTTTAAACAAATACATAAATCAGAGACATAAATAAGTACAATGTAGTTAAGACAGGTTAAATACCTCCAGTTTGGTAAGATGCAAAGATACCAGCCACTGGGGAAACTGTACCCCTGCCTGCCTGCTTAAATACCAGGGCAAGGAGGAGATCAACCTGGCCGTGTCATTGGCCAAAAGAAGGAGCTACTGTTCCAGTGCTTGCTTTCATTTTTCCTCCTTATTTCCCCCCCACTTTTATGGTCTCTTATTAGACTATGACATGAGAGCAGGGATTCATTGTCCTCATGATAGAATACATGTACAGCATACAGAAAATTGTAGGTGCTTTATAATGGTTAAATAATAGTAAGCAACAATATCAACTAGCCTATGCTGAATATATAGGTAATATTTTTCCAAATCCACATAATACAGTAAAAATATGGTAATTGTAAAGCAGAGGCCCATGAGCTGTGGTCCTTGGGTACTCCTGGTGCAGACCATGAAACCAACAAAACCTCTCTCTCTCTCTTTTTTTTTTTTTGGTGAGAGAAGAAAAACTCATGATTATGAGGAGAGTGACTTCTTTTTTGCAGGGGGGAAAGACTATGGATCTGGGACCCACTGGTGACTGGGTGGGGGCGAATGGGAGAAGTGAAAGCTTCTTGCAACGTATGGCAATTCTGCTACTGACAGTGCAGTTTTCCAAAGCTAATAACAACAGTTACTGAGGGAGGCTTTCAATTCCATTGCCTCCCCTGTAATCAATAAATTTTAGATACCAAGAAGGTGAAGGTTTAACTCTATCTTCATGTATTGAGGAGTGTGTGTGTGTGTGTATGTGTGTCCACATGGTGCGGAAGAATCTATAGGTGTGTGTCTGTGTTTGCTAGTCCTTGGCCTCTAAAGCAACATGAAATATGATCCTCAGGGCCACGAAGATTGAACTCCTGTGCTTTGAAGATCTACATTCTCCAGTGTGCACTACATGAATGAAATATCTAGCATAATGAAAAAAACTGACCTTTCAGTTGTGGAATGTTCTACTACCTGCAGCAACATTCCCCTCTAAAAATAAAACTGTCGACCTTCTGCTGATCAATATGAAAGCAAAATCATGCCAGCAAGAATCAAACTGTAGGTTTTTCCATATCTGGAAAAAAACATGATATGCAGAAGTGTATGTGTAGTAGAAATTACTCCCAGTATGCAAAATAAGAAAAAAATGTGTGCAGATGGGTGTACATACAGCATTTCTCTTTTTTCAACTGAGCATGCTGGGTCAGGGTGCTTTAACTATGGGGAGGTGTCATTCCTCAGCAGTGAACACCAGATATGTTCTTGGACCTGGCGCTGCCAAGGCTCAGCCCCAGCTTATGTGGAAATAAGCTTTTATTATCATGCTGTCCCATAGATCCAGCTCCGGTTTCCTAAAACTCCATGACAAGATGCTTCCGCTTAAGCAGTTGTTTGCACACAAGATTTGTCTGTTTCAAATTGTTTCCAACTTTTCACAACACTAAAAGCAAACCTATCATGGGGTTTTCTTGCAAGATTAATTAAGAGAGGGTTTACCTTTATCTCCCTCTGAGGCTGAGAAAGAGTGACTTGCCCAGTGTCACCCAGTGGCTTCCATGACTGAATAGGGATTAGAACCCTGATTTCCACAGCTATAGTCCAGTTCTCAGCTCTTATACCACACTGGCTCTTACATGGGATTATGGACACATTAAACTGAATACATGGATGTTGGGAGAGTGGCAGTAGATGAAATCCCAATCCTTTCCTTGCCACACATTTCAGTGAGAATAGTGCTGACATCTGGGCTGAGGACACTTCTTAATTGTATATAATCTAGGTAAGTGATATAGGTTGGAAAGAAAGGAAAAGGCACTCTGTATGTACCCACAGTTTATTTGATATATTTCTTTTATAGAATATAGTCCTTATAGTGAAAACAGATTCAGGGATTGACCCTCAGAAGATATAAGCTTTGTGCTCACCCTGAATCTCTTACCTTCTCTTATGGTTGTAAAAAGGGACTCCTTCTTCAGTCTTTAGACTGATGACTTTCATAGCTACTAGCTGCCCATATATTCTAATAAGAAAGAGTAGAATGAGAGTATGATGCATATTACACTGCAACATGTACATACATACACTGTAAGCCTGAAAGGCAGGGAACTGTTTTGTTGCTTTTCTATATGTAAAGCACCATGTATGGTGATGGTGCTTTATGGAGGGATGATGATGATGATGATGATGATGATGATGATGATGGTGGTAGTGGTGGTGGTGATGATTTAATTAATGAATCTCCATGCATAAGCATAATATTACAGTTGAGCCATGATTTTACTGGACATACCAGTATGTTTAAAAGTTTAAAGAGCTTAATTTCTGTAGCTTAAGCTCTTTTAACTTTTAAACATATATGTACAGTAAAAGTTTAAGAGCTTAAGCTACAGAAATTAAGCTCTTTTAAATTTTTAAACATATCCTTTTGTAATGTCCTTTTGTTGACATTAAGCACAGAAGCTGTATTTTACAAGATCTCTCCAGAGATTAAAAATTCTGGTCTCCTCATTGTACACATGAAGGTTTGCCCTAACTGTGTTACCTATTATTTTAAAAAAGCTAGAGATGCAAGGGCCTGCTGCCATGACATGCTCCTTACTGTTATATGTAGGACATGCCTTGATTATGGGAAGAGGATAAGAATGTAGTACTTTTTTAAGGAAAAGAACTTTGGGAGTAGGAAGTCAAAGGTATATATATAATAGGGGATGGATAATATAATTTTCAACCCATATAGTACAAATTGGATTCCATATTAATCCTAGCCCACGGGTTCCAAAACCAATTGGGGCCAATCAGATAATTTTCATACAAGAATTCTGTTTTCCACTCTCTGCATCATGCATGTGGCATTAAGATGCCAACCAACAGTCATCTCATGGGGATTTCCCCCCTTTTCTAATAGGTTTTCATATCCTATACTTTGGTCCCAAAGTAGCAAATGCTTTCTTCAGACCTAGAAAACTAGATCTGACCTAGAAAGATACTCACTCTCTCATCTGGAAATGAAAAATACCTTGATCCTAGGGCACACACTTAGGCTGCAGCAAAATTATGCACATTTTGCTGCAGCTACAAAGCCAAGACTTCTGAAAGAAGATATTATGCCATTTTGCATGAACTAACTAGATTCTTGTATACACAGAGATGTGAAGGCATGGGAAGAAAAAAGAAAAAAATGGAGGAAATCTTTCATCTTTTTCCCAAACCTTTTTTTTCTAGAAGACAAAAATAAAAAATAATTATTTAGAATGATGAATAGAATGTTTAAAACAAGGAACAAGAGAAAACCTTTCATGTAAGACTGTATACAGTATCCAATCATTACAGTTCATGGTCTTGGTCAGTGGCCAATCATTTTAATTCCTGGTCTTCTTTTAGCTCTTTTCATAAGAATGAGTGTTTTATGTCTGCTTGAGACTTTGGAGAACTAGTGAAGACAAGTAATTTTCTGTTTTTATTAATACAGATGGTTTCTGTTTTTATTGGAGTTTTTGCCTTTTCTTCAAACTGGCAAAAACAAAGAGGTTCCTTAAGTTCTTTTGTTTCTTATAGTCCAGAACCTTGTATCTCCATTTCTAATAAAAATAAAAATCTTTAAAAGTTTCATTTGTAATTACATTCTGAATACATTACATTTATTAAATGGGATCATATTATGTCAAACCAACTTACATAAAATGTAGCTCATGTTCTGATTGTAACAAAGTAACTTTTCATTCTGTCAGGAGTATTAACATTGCATTTTTCAATTTTTCCTGAAAAATACTTTCTTTCCAGAAAAACACAGTGGGAAGATTGTTTATCCAGGATCTAAAAATTTCCAGAAATTTAACATTTCTCTAGGTACATGGTCCCTTAAACAGTAGAAATGGTATTATCTGCACCTGATACTACAGAGCCATTAGGGCAACATTCTCTAAGTTATATACTGTAAACTTAGAATCTAATTATTTTTTCAGTACAGCAGTTTCTCTCATGTTGTAAATCTCCTTGGATGCTCCTTCACAACAAATTTAAGGCTACTTTGTATACGTAGTTGAGAAGTCCAGACTTTTCATCTTACCAATCTGCTTCTCACTAAACATTTTCTTTGAATTCCAGAATATTATTATGTTTTTATCTGTTCTATGATATTAAATTAATTATGCTTCATTAATTTCTGGGACACTGCATAATCATCTGTTCACACAATGTAAAAAACTTACCTACTGATCCCGTGTAACAGCAGTCCGGTACCAGAACTCTCACTCAGCTTCTCCAGATTTAAGTAGGATGAGGTATTTCCAAATGGGAGACTTTTTCTTTGCTTAGATTGGGGAAGGGGAAAGAGAGGGGAGAAAGATGGGTCTAATGTTAAATATATTATGCATCTTTGGACCCAGGAAGAAACCAAGCTGTATTATCTATTGCTTCAAAAAAAAGACGAGGGAGTCGAAAAGGGGAGATGACATTATCCAATTAATTTGATTCTTTAAAATAATCAGTTTTTGAGGTTATACAAAAAGCTTCATCCCACAAACTATTATGAAGCTGACTTGCACCGTATTATAAGATGCTAAACAATTACAGGTTGTGGATGTCCAAAAGACAGAGGTAAGGAACTCAGGATTGCCTGGAAGTCAGTCTGTCTGTCTGTCTTGTGTGCCACCAGCTAGGCTGTATTTATTCAACAGCTGTTAATTTTTTGCTCTATATACAATTGCATGCTCTCTTCACAAGACCCTAATTCAATCCCACAGAATCTGGACCTGAACCCCACTATTTCAAATGAAACCCAGATTCCAAGTTTTTAAAAGTTTACAACCTGTTATAATGTTATAACAAAACATTATAAATTGTTAGGAAATACAGAACTGTTCATTGTTTTCAGCCAACCAACCTCCATTATAATACTTAATTCTTCTAACGTATGCTTCTAGGATTGTTTTTCCTACTGTGGAGTACAGAAGGATCTTTCATATGTATGAGGAACTATTCTCCTGAAAAGTGGGCTCACAGGATTCCTCAGTAGAAAGATGAATTTAGAAAGTTTCTGAAGGTGAGGACTTTTGAAACCTGCTGCTTTAGAAGAAAGGCAGAAATCCAGATGCGACAAATAAATAACCACCCTTCTTTGTGAGGATCAAACCTAAAAGCATTGATAGCAGTTGGAAATTGGTGGAAGCTTTATAATGTTCTTCTTGGGAGACAGTCTGAAGGCCAGCCTGCCATGAATGTAAACATTGAAAGGTTCTGCTGGAATGTTCTGGCATTTATGTGGACTTGCCACTAAAAACGTTTTAATGCCTTGCCTCTCACGGGCCCCCAAAAATTTGAAACCCTGTGAAAGGCTTCCTCAGACCGGCTATGGTTCCTGAAAATGCATGGGACTCACTCAAATAGGTGGGCTGTTCGCTTCCACCTTTTTTCCCTACCACAAAAAACATTTCAGGTACTTGGCTGTCTTGCTGAACGGGAATGCAAAGACTTCCTCTGTTCCTGTTCACCTCCTCTGTCCCTTTGGGAAAAGAAAGGCCACAAGGTGTCACTAAAGAAGCCCCAAATTTGCTCTGCCTCAAGTTAGTTATCTGGGTCAACTATTTCTAAGAGGGGGGCCCTCTCACACAAGAGCATGTTCACAAAGTTGTCCATTCCCCACCTGTAACTAAAATAATTCACAAAATTCCCGGATACAGCAGACTATTGCCAACAATAGATTTCTAATTTCTGTTCTGGGGGACCTCAGCTCTGGCACCTTTTTCAAAAGGGTATTGACAAGCTAGAGCATGTCCAGAGAGGGCAGCCAAAATGGTGAAGGGTCTGGGAAGCCATGCCACAGGAACAGTTTAGGGGGGCTGGGTATGTTTAGTCTGCAGAAAAAAGGGTTTCAGGGGCTATAGCCATGATAAGAAAAGTATCCAAATACATGCTATTTGTAAATTGCTTTGCGCCTTGATATATGGGAGGGGGATACAAATAAATGATGATGAATTATGATGATGATGATGTTCAAATATTTGAGGGAATCATGTCGAGGAACAGGTTTTTTTCTGCTGCCCCAGAGACTAGGACAAGGGGCAATGGCTTCAAACTGCAGGAAAAGAGATTCCACTTAAACTCAGGGGAACTTCCTGATGGTCAGGGGTTTTTAATGGAATGTGCTGCCTTGGAGTGTAGTAGATCTTTCTTTCTTTTATGCAGAGGCTGGATGGCCATCTTTTTACCACAGTTCTGACATGCCTGGTGATAGCACTGAATTTTTGTTCTTTTCTGGTTCGGGCCTTTCATACACTAGGAGTTTAGGCCTGGCCTAGGTTGGGAAAACTTCAGAGCTTGTTTGCTTGGCGGGAACCCCTCCCCCACGGGGGACTGGCATGCCCCTCCCGCCGAGCAACGGTTTTCTCTCCTTTCTCTCCGCCGTCGCGTACGGAAGGTTCTTTGGTTTGTTCCTCTCACTTTTGTGCTTGGCTTGCTTTTTTCACGGTTTTACGGATTTTTGGATGTCTCTGACCTCTCTTTCGGATCCCCCTTCGGCTTTTGGTTTTTGGGATTTTCCCGGGGGTTCCTCGTCTTATGTCCGCGCCTTTGAAATGCGGTCCCGCGGGGCAAATTGCCCCCAAAACGGCCACAAGGAGTGTTTTTCGTTTGGGTGAGTCCCACAACATTCGGACTTGCCCTTTTTGGGGGAACCCCCCAATTGCAACCGGTCCGCGAGATTAAGTCTTTTTGGGGGAACAGTTTGCGGGCGATAACGAGACCTCCATTTCCCAAAGATGGCCGACAAGAAGAGGACCACGCCATCGACGGTATGGTGGCGCCTTTCCTCCCCTCTCGGAGGGGGCCCGGGGAAACGCCGATCTCGGCGACCAAAACCCAATTCGGCGGCTGCCAAGTCAGCAAAAGGATCCTCGACGGCGAGGAAGGCTGAGGCTCCCCTGACAGACGCCTGCAAAAACGCCCTGCTCCGGACGGAGGCAAGGGCAAGGAAAAAGGGAAGAAGAAGAAGAAAAAGGGGAGAAGCCTCCCCGGCGGGGGACGTTAACCTCCACTCCTCCTCCTACTACACCCTTTCCCAAAGGGGCGAGGCGAGCCCGCGACTCGGGGGAGAGACGAGGACGCCCCCAACACGCCCGGATCCCCTGTGGCAGACCCTCCAACCCTGGTGGAGGAGCGCCACCGCCCTCCACCCGTCGCAGGTCGGCCGACCTGCAGCAGAGAAGCCCTCTGCTTCTCCGGAGCGGCTTTTCACTTTCCGGCCCCCCGGCCCCGCCTTCCAGCGTCCGGTGGCCTCCCCGCCTCCTAGGGAGACAAGAGAAACAACCTCACTCGTCTGCCTCCAATACCCCTCGGCGTCCACGTGGCCAGGTACGGGGGGAAATCAAGGGAGAGACGCCCGGCCTTTATCGGTACATTGATGAGGGATGGGTCCCATCGTGGCCCGAGTCGCTGGGAGACCTTCCGGACCCGGTCCGCAGGGGAATCGCGCTCGCCTAGAGGGGACGAGGTCGGTACCATCGACGCCAAAGCCACCCGGGAGCTCCTTACCCGCTCTCCCTCTCCTCGATATCATAGGGCGAGGGAGCCTTCACCTCGGATCGGGAATCGCCACCTCCGGGACCAAGGCGACGCGCCCACGGACGGTGGTGACGGGGGGCCACCGAGTCACCTGCCGACTACCCCTGTCACCATGAAGGTAAAGTCAGAGTCAGCCAGCCCAAGGGACGGCCCCACCCCCCCCCGGCTGCAGAAAGCCTAGGAAGGCAACACCTGTGGCGACTACAAAAGGGGGGAAGCGAGCGGGGGAAATCACCCCCAGAGTCGTACGACTCGAGTGCGGAATCAGAGGTGTCTGAGGCGGCCTCCCGGGAAACTCCCCCTGGGATTGGGGCCCGACCCAATCTTGTAAGGACGCCACCAGTTCTCTGGATGCTGTCCGCATGGCTACTACCCTGGGCCCCAAACGCCGTGGAGGGAGGACGACGATCCAGTCTTCTCCGTCTTTGAAGGGAAGCCCGCCACCCCCCCGCTGCCTCCCTCCCCCGGGTATCCAGATGGGAAGGCCGCCTGGATAGGCCGGCCTCGGCTCAGCCGATACCGCAGGGGTTTGGGAAACCCCCAAAAGGTGCAGAAAAAAACGCCGGTTATCCAATCACCCTGCACCGAATTTTGGGGTGGTCGAGTCGGCACAGACAAAAGGCTCCGGCAGGAAACACACCACCCCGCCGGAAAAAGAAAAGTTGACGTTGGAAAAATTTTATTCCGCCGCCTCCTTGAATAGGTGTCCAACACTCAGGCTTGCCTCGGGATACCCTAAAAAGGTGCTCATCGTGCAACCGGCAATGGAGGCGGTCCCGGGAACATCCCCCAACCTCCTTTTTCCAACGAGGTCTCCATCGCTCGGACCAATGGTTTCCCCCACACGCAGTGGAATTGCCTCCCGGGTCATGGGGGGACCCATGGGCCTGCGCCGCCGCCTGGGCGGGAAACCCCAAGGCCCCAGAAGGAGGAAAAGATCTCCCCTTCGACGGTGAGGGCCTATTCAATTCGCCCCCGACGAAGCTTTGGAAACCCTTTAAGGCGAGGCTACCGAAAAAGTCGGTAAGGGCCCACGAAGGCGGGGCCTCCACCTTCCGCCCATCCTGGCCATTTCCATCGTCGTTAGCGTTGGCCCCAGTCGGGAAGTCAACCGCTGGCTCATCGGCCAAGAATTTGACACGCCGGCTTCGCCAAAAGCCCCCGAGACAAAGTCTCGGTTTTGATGCCTGGAGGACCTACCAATACCCACTTTTTCACCAAATCCCTCGGAACCAACCGACTTGGTCGACACTGCGGAGTGGCAATGTGTCACTACGGACTTTGGGGGGTGCTTTCCATCGTCCTTTTTGGACGCCATCGAGTTTCCGATTCCCCCCTCGAGGCGTTTACTATTCCACGCCGTGAGTCCCCCCTTGGAAGAGATAACCCCTTCCCCCAACGAGAGCTCCCGAAGAAGAAACCACCGGTTTTTCTCCAAATTCACGGAGAAAGCCGACTTGGCCGATCCTAAACCCCAGAGGGGTGAACTACACACCGCCCCAAAAGGTTCAAATGGTACGAACCGTCGACCTGCCCTTTCCACATCGAGGGACCGGTTCGCCTCCCTCATTTGAGACGAATTTCCCCAAACGCCATTTGCCCGCAGCCACAACGGGCCTCCGTTCGACACACACCCCCCAGAAAGGGGGCCGTTCGGTCCACTGCCCCAAGGGCTTCACCAAGGGGGCCCCCGGGGGATCCTTCCTGCGGACGAAGGGTGCTTTTGGTCCCCTTACCCGAATTGGTGTTGGTGGCGTCCTGCAAACAGAGATTTCCCCACTCCCCATACGTTGTCACCCCCCGGGCCAGGGTCCCAGAAGTCCCACCTCGAGCCGGCGAGGACTTGGACTTCATCGGGGCGACGCTCACTCACCCCCGCCAGGGCGACCCACCAAGTCGAGCCCAAAACCCACCGGCCCCCCGCTCACGCGACGGCCCCACGTTATTCAGAAACGTCCAGAGCCGGGACATGGCTGCGAGACCGCTGTGACAACCGCCAGGCTGAGAGCAGACCTCTTCCAGGTTCGTCCGCATTTCGACCCCCGCGAGACGAAAGACTCCGACTGCAGCTGCCGGGGACGCGTTCCCCCCGATGGGGGCAGTCGCGACCAATCTCAGTCAGGGACCTTTTCCAAAAGGCCCCAAAGGTAGGAAGCCACGCCCCCCTGGGAATGGGGGCCCCATCGGCACTCAGAGTCCGCGGGGCCCCCAGAGACCGCTCTCCAAAAATTTGGTGGAGCGCTCGCCGTCTTAAACCTACGGGGCCGCCCCGTCGTAGCGGGGGGGACGGCCTGGTTCTACGGACAATACCACCGCCGTTGTTACATCAACAACAAGGAACCACTCCACAACCCTGCTCAACATTGCACTCACTTGTGGGGAATGGTGTTCGTGCATACACATCCCGTGGATTCACCTGGCCGGGAGGGAAAACCACGGCAACGCCCCAGCAGGGACACCTCATCCCATCACGAATGGTCTCTCTCCGGGGAGGCGTTAAATTTGGGGCCCTGGGGCAACCATCATCACCCCTTTCCGACCAGGGGAAAACGGAGGTCCCATTTTGTTCCAGAGCGGGCCACGATCGTGCCTCCATCGGGGACGCTTTAGTTTCCGTGGACCGGGGGGCCCTCTCGCGTCCCCCCGGTTCCCCCGGGGCCCGGGGGACATATCGAATCCCCGGACCGACCACGCGATCCTGGGGAGTCCCCAAGGCCGACAAATTTACCCCGCCCAACGCCCAATCCCGGTTTGGTTGCCACCGAACCATGCCCCCCATGGGGGGTCCCCAGGGTGCCAGGTGGCCCCCCCATGCTGGAAATCGCACAAATGTGTCGGGAGTCCCCGCGCGGCCAGGAAACCCCGTCCCAAATATCAATACAAGTGGCGACGTTCCGACCTTCGTAATAGAGGAGTGAGCCCGGATCGCCCGCGGGGCTCCCACCGTCCTGCATTTCCTCCTGCACCTCCCAACAGGGGCTGGCGTTTCCATCCCCGAAGGTGTATCTCTCCCCATCGTGGTACCAACCCCACGGTCGGTTCGGCCTTCTTCAGGAAGAAACCGTTAAGCAGTTCCTAAAGGACTTCATCATTTTCTACCCGCCGGCCTGCCCACCGCCGTGGTCCCTCTCGCGGGTGCTCTCGCAGCTGAAAAAGCCCCCCTTTCCCCTCATGGATAAGGCCCTGACCATAAAAACTGCCTTCTTGGTAGCGGTGACCTCAGCGAGGCGAGCGGGTGAGATCACAGCTTTTAATGACCCCTTTCCCTTTCCCACAGAGACAAGGTGGTCCTGAGACCTCACCCGTTTGCAAGGTGGTGTCCAGTTTCCACCCAAAGGACACTCCGCCTGTTTTTTCCCCCAACCCGGCCCCCCGGGAGCGGTCTCTCCACTCCCTGGACGTGCGTGGGCCGTGGCCTTCTACATGGACGGGATGCCCCCTTTCCAAGACGCCGCATTTTGGCTATGGGCGACGTCGGAGGGCCCTAAAAGGTCCCCCCAGCGCTTCTCCAAATGGGTGGTACGGACTATTAACTGGCGATGAGCTCGCGAGGAAGCCTCCGCCAGCCTGCTTCGAGCCCACTCCACCAGAGCGGTGGCATTTCTGGGGCCCCTCCTGCGAGGAGTTGACCTGCATGCCCGCCGTGTGGCGACCTGGGCCCAACCATCACCCTTTGGGCCCCTCAGGGTCACTGCCGGGGGCAGAATGAGGTTTACGTAGGTGTTGGCTTCCGGGTGTGGACCTACCCGCCGTCCGACCGGGCTACACAGTCTCCTAGTGTATGAAGGCACAGAACCACGAGAAAAAAACGGTTTTAAACCAACTGTGGTTTTTCAGTGGTCATCTGTGCCATCATACACACCCGCCCTTCCTCCCCCCTTTTTCAGGCCCTGAGGTTTACGGCGGACGACAGAACTGGGGGGAGTTGCCGGCGGGAGGACATGCGCAGTACCGGCGTGGGGGGGGGGCCCGCCAAACGAACAAGTTAGAAGTTTCCGAACGTACCGCGCAGGCGCTAAAACTCCTAGTGTATGATGGCAAATGAAATCAAAAACCACAGTTACAGGTAAAAACCTGTTCATTAACATTTTGGGCCCTTTATTTGCCCCCCACCTTGCTCCACATGTTTGCAAACCAACAAGAAATAAACAGGCATGGCCGTTAATGGTGGGCATTCCAATCCCCATTTAGGCAGGGATTAAGCCTCTCCCTTGCTTGGGACCATTTGCTTGGCCCCCTTTTGTGCAACTTGACAAAAACCTAGCCGAGAGTGGCACTTTCTTTAGTGCCCTTTGCATATGGGTACACTATTGTCGTCCAGGTAAGAATCATGTAAAACCCGACCTTTTCCAAGCTTTTTTTCCCCCTCAAATTTTCTTTGTTTACCAGCATGGCATGGCCTGTAGGCACAATCCATCCTATAAAAATCCCCAATTCCAGCATCCTCGGATCGCTTGGACTTCCATGCCACCTTGCTGTCGTTCGGTCTACAACTCCCCTCAGCGAACTGCAGAGCTTTTTTCCCGAACCCATTTTTTTAGGACTACAAGATAAGGTGTATCACCCATTTCCCCCCAGAAATCCCATTTTTATTTAGTTAGCCATGTGCATTCGTGCTTATTCGTTGTTTATCCCTTAAAAAGCTATCATCTTTGTTACTTTTAAAGCCTCTCCCCT
>CAOLHI010006881.1:0-22415 GCA_948474755.1 Ctenosaura bakeri
CACATTCCTCCTTCTTGTCACTCTCTCTCTCCGCCCCCAGTCGAAACTCCCACAACCCTCTCCCTGGCTGCTTTCTCTCCTGATTCATAAGCTCATCCCAAAACATTATTCATCTGCTCCTGCCATCTCCTCGCCCCCGCGCTGCCTCGTCTCCAGCCTCATCACACGCGAGCACTTAGCTCCCCGCGCCATTCTCCCCCCTCCCCAACTGCATCCGTGTAATATTTGGCTCGGGAAAAAACCAAGGTCTTCTGCTGTGCACCCCTTTCTTCTCCTTCTGTCGCTCCAGACAGCGTTCCCAGCAAGCTTTGTCAAATGGGCATCTCTTTGCCGTCTGACTTTAGCCAATCGGTGGGTGAGCGAGGGGGAAGAGAGCCTGGGTGCCTCAGATCATCAATGCTCAGGGGGCATCCTGAAGGCCATCTAGTCCAGCAGTTGCCAACTGGTGGTCCGCAGACCAGTTTTGGTTGTCCGTGGAGAAATTTGGACATCATTTGCAATGTCAGGAGTCATTACAAAAGTGAAAGATGTTGGACACCCAGACATCTTGTTCACTCATTGTATTATACATCGTGAGCAACTTGCGGCAAAAAGAATGTCTCCAGAACTGCACAAAGTACTCTCTGATGTAATTAACATTGTAAATGAAATTCAGCACAAAGCACTCAATTCTCGAATATTTGAGGCACTTTGTGAAGAAATGGGCTCTCAATATGCTCTTCTTCTTCTTCACGCTGAGGCAAAATACAAACGGCTCTCCATGTTGCAGTGACGTCACTGGAGCCAAGAATCCATAAACTTGATTTCAAACAAGCAACAACAAATATCACACTAATTCTTTTGTTATAATTAAACAAGCTTTAATAATTTTGTTATAATAAACAAGTGCATTTCATATTAATAAAATGGAACTTTTATGATCCAGTAGTGTGAGGATGATGGCAGGTGCAGTCCAACAACATCTAGAAGGTGACATCTTTTCCCCTCTGCAGATGTAGGCCCCTCTCTTAGTCCTACAGCCTTCACAGGCACATTTAATAAGGACAGGAGAGACAGATAGAGCCTTTTTGGTGGCCGCTCCCTGACCATGGAACTTCCTCCCACAAGAGGCCTCTCTCTGTTCTTTTTCCTCCAGCAGACACATTCGCTAGGGTCAAGGGTGCAGAAAGTGGGAAAATCACAAACATCAAAATGTGTGTCTGTGGGAAGAGAACTAAGGCACGGTGGGGAGATCAGGCACCCAGGGCCCAAACCAGGTCAGGGAAAGGGGTGGTTTGGAACGGTGGCCCTATGCTTCCTTTCTTTCTCCCATCTCCTTCTTTGGGTATGGGATGGCACTGGGAGAGGGTTTGGGGTGCTGAGAAATTGGGCTGTGAGACCTCCTTAGCTGGCCAGGCAGCAATGGGGTGAGGTGGAGGAGGAGGACTGGAGGTGGGTTTATTTTAAAGGGCTGCATGTCCTGATCAGAGCTGCTGAGAGGGAACGTTCTCCCAGAAAAGAAGCATTTAAAGGAGGGGCAAAGGGTTGGAGAAACTCACAGATAATCAAATCCATGAAAGTCAAACCTGCCAGTGCAGAGGGCTGACTGTAATACCCTTTTTTTTTTTATTGTCCACAGCCAGAAGCCCAAGTTGCCTCCCGTTCTAGGTGACCATGACCGTCATCCTCATCTCTTGCCTCTCCCGCCCCTTCCCTTCCCGTAGCAAATGTTCCATAGAACAAACTTGCAATCAAAGAGATGGAAGAAGAAGAAAAGACGTTGAAAAAGGACAGACCTACAAAAGGGGGAAGAGCCCCGCACGGAGTCCCCCGACGCTGTCTGGACTCGTCCGTTCTTTAAGCCGCTTTCAACAAGTCCTCTTGTGGGGTGATGAATGAGAGGTTTTGGCGGTCCTTTCTTGGACAATCTTATGCTTTTGCTGGCCACTACCAGGACTCTGTGGGGTTACTGTGGGGAAAAAACGGTATTCCTGGTTGGGTGGTGGTGCAAGATTTCAGAGGCTGAACAGAGGGATTTGGGTTTCCTTTTCACGGAAATCTCTCTCCCTTGCCTTCCCGGGTGTGTTAGAATTTTTTGCAAGCCATTGACACGCACTTTATGTAGTAGACTACTGTTATATAATATATATATATATATTATATATATATTTTCCCTTTCTCTTGGCCTCCCCTTTCCTCCCCCCTTTTGGTTTTTCTTTATATTTGCAGTATCTCTATACCTTACACATTGTGATGTATTTGAAATTTTAAAAATGACTAGATCCAGGGGCGGGTGGGAGGGTGGAAGGCCTTCGGAATTGAGAACTGGGGATTTAAAGAAGCCGGGATAGGTTGAGGGAGATCAAACTGATATTAAACACAAAGAAAACCACCACCATGACTCGATTAAAATCAAAGGAAGAGAAAAACCATAAATAAAATTGGAAAAAAAAGTCTGCATGCTGTTTATAAAAGGGCTGGAGTAAAGGGAAATGAGTGATTTTTTTTTCTTTCCTTTCTTTCCTTTTTTTTTTTAAAGAAAATAAAGTTAAAATGGAGAGATGGGTTTTGGAGCCTGTTTGTGGGGATGGAACACAGGTGCATAGGTATCTTTTGCCAAAGGGAGTTTCCGTCATTGAGATGTCTGAATGAATGCCACCCTGAGAAGCTGATTGTTTTCTGCATGGCCGGTCCTACGGTTAGGCAAACTTGAGATGGTTGCCTTGGGCTGTGGGTGTTGGGAGGCTGCAGCCAGGTGAGTGTTCACCTGTCCTGTCCTGCAGGCTACATTGGAGAATCCTTGCTGAGATTCTGCTGTGATGAAATGGCGTGTAATTTCTGAAACTCACAGAGTTATGGAGAAGTTTTGTGACACCATCTTGTTACAGAATATTAGACATTGAACCACCCAGTGCTCACTGCCATTGGCATCACTAGGGGTTGTGGGGGGTGAAGACTGTCCTAGAGACACTACTACCATGGGGGTCGCTCCCCTTCTACAACCTTGAACTGAATGCAAAGGCTTTGCAAGGGGTAGAAATGTTTATGTAGGGCAACTTAAGCTGTCTGCATCGAGGAAAGATTCAACTGCCATTCTACTCAGCATAGCATGTCCTGCTTGGCATAAGCGATGCCTGGGATGGAAAGATGTGTAGGGGGAAAATTGCCTGCCTTCAGCTACAGAGCTAGCTGGGGATGATGGGAGATGGAGTTTCTACCTCTGTTGGGCAGAAGATTGAGGATGCCTGTAGGATGTTTCCAATTTGTATATAGTGCTTTACGCCTTCATGAAAACCCTGTCAGACAGGCTGATCTCAAATTAGGACTGTATTAGATATTCAGAACCAGATATTTATGTGTATGGGGCAGAGGGAAGGAGCCCCAGATTGATCCTAGAGAAGGGCTGAGGCATCTCCCCGCCACTCCAGTGTTGGTTGTCAGTTTAACACAATTTGAGGATGCCTCTCTTGCTGTGGTCCCAACCAGCCAGTGAACACATACCATAACCATGGTTCCAGCCAATCAGCAAACATGTAGTATTCCTTGTGATGATGATGTGTCAAGTGGCTGAGCGAGCTTGACTTAAGCCAGTGTGGAGTGAGAGCCAGTGGCCTGTGCTTACTCTGAATGGTCGAACGCTACCTCTTTTCCAGCCTGAATTGCTAGAGGTGAGTATTGCCCCCAAGTTCAACCCTGCCCCCAACATACACATTGAATTTGTGATAGCAGTGGCTGTTGAAACAATAAAACTGGCAGTTTGGTTTCTGCTGCAGCTGAGCATGGCTACCGGATGCGTTGTCTTGGATGTGGCACATTCATTTCTTTCCACAGAAGTTGAAGTGGGTTGCTTGCCAACCGTAACAGAGACTGGGAGCCATGTTGTTTCTATGCCAACTTGCACTAGAGATAGGCCAGTGGAAGGCTGCATATGCCCCACCAGGGCTTGTTGGGTATCCCGGGTGCTCCCACCTGGTTCCTCATGGCACCATCATTGAGTGCTTTCTTGCTTTTTAATACAGGTTTTCTTCCTGTTCTACAGGCTTGAAATGTCTCTCCTAAGACTTAGTTATTGGCAACGTGTCCAGAGGAGGGCAACCAAGATGAGGAAAGACCAAGACACCAAGACTTGTGAGAGACAACCTAGGGAACTGGGTATGTTTAACATCGAGAAGACTGAGATGACATAATTGTTGTTGTGTGCCTTTGGGTTGTCGCCAACTTGTGGCAACCCTGTCACAGGGTTTGTTCAGGAGTTTTGTCTTTGCCTTCCTCTGAGGCTGAGAGTGTGTGACTTGCCCAGGGTCACCCAGGGATTTGAACCTGGGTATCCATAGTCATAGTGCAATGCTCAAACCATTGCCGCTCCAGAAACTAGAATGTACATGGATCACACAAGGCTTTATACAGTTGGGCGTACACCACCACCCGATTCCTACCACACCCCCATTGCTCTGTGTCATAAAAAACGAAAAAAAACAGCCACACAGTCATTGTTGGCACGTTGTTTTTAATAAAGGGTGTTTTTTTTTTCCAAAAAGAGGTTTGTGGGGTTTGGTTTCAGTCACTGGCCACAGTATAGCCACGATAGGCCACAGTTTGCTCACCCCCAGCTGAGGCCTTGCTTTAACAAAAAAGGGGTGTCAGGAGGGAGACAACAGAATAGCACAAGAAATGAGAACAGACATCTGTGTGTCGAAATTAGAGTGGTCTTCCTTTCCCCATTGATGTGAATTTTTGGAAAGTTATTTCTTGCTCTCTCTGCCCTTGAAGGACAGCTCTGGATATTTGATTCACACCCCTCCCAAAAAAACCTCAAGTGGACCCACACCGTAATATGTACCCCTCAAAAAACCCAAACGGAACACACTCTGCATTTGCATGCAAATATTTCGAGCATAAAACAATAAAAACAGTATGCAACCAAAGGCATTGGCACATTCACGTCTAGTTCCACCCCATACCCCAGGGGTGGACAGGTACCCCTGGCCCCATGCTTCTGTTTGTGACCCACAGACAAGCTTGCCCCGGCCCAATTAAATTAAAAAAAAAAAGTAAAATAAATCTGCCATCAATATCAGCTTTCAAAGATGCAGTAAATGCATTGCTTTCTGTATTTAAAAAAAAACGCAATTAAATATGTTTGAAAATACATTAAAATACGCACCTGCTTTGCTTGTATTGAGGGATGAGGCGTATCAAAATAAGGAAAGACATGCTTTTGGAGTTGATTGGTGTGGACAACATGTCTTCTTCCACTGCTGTGATCAGCTTGACTTCCCCTGAATAAGAATCCCTTACTCTTTCCTTTCTCATGGATAAAAAGCTAAATGTACAGGGCTGTCCACTTATGATCTGGACCTCATGAGAACTAGAAACTTGAGCTGTGGAAGCAGCTCTGCCCCATTTCCTCCTCTCACCCATAATGCAGTTCCCTACCTGTGGGCCAGGGCTCCATCCAGGAGCTACCGAACCCAGAATTAAGGGGAGCGTAGAGAGAAACAGAGCTGGGGAAACCGAGGCACAGGCAGTGAGAGAGAGGTGTGAGTCCTAAAGGGACGGGAGGAAGGAGAGATGGAAGATGGAGCATCCTGCGTCAGGCATTATCCGTCCAAAAAAGAACAACCCAAGCAGATATGGTGACCCGCAATCAGTAATAAGAGAAGAGAGAAACCCTCTGACAAGGGATGGAGTCATTCAAGCGTGGGGTTGTTGGTTTTTTTTTGTTTTTGTCCCATCTGGAAGGCAAGGTACCACTGCCTCCCGCCACGAGGACATTTGAGGACAGATGGCGAGCGGGGAGGAGGGAGGGTCATGGTTATTGCTTGTAAAAACCAGAGAGAGAGACTGAGAGTGCACAGAGACGACGGAGTCATTAATATTTGCTACAACCAGCTCTTTGAACGTCATGAGGTAAACGTCAAGCCTCCGCTAGGTTCTGGGCTCTTATCTGTTAAGTCCCTTTCCCAAATTCCAACTTCCTGGCTGGGCAAGAGCTGTGCCTGCTTTGCTTTGGCAAACCTGCTTCGGTGGGTGTGGGGCGGGCAGGAGGAGAGAAGACCCGACTGGGCTCAGGACCTCCCTCCCCTCAGGGGGGGCTGAAAAAGGAAGGGGCGGGAGGTCTCTGCCGACAGACACGAGATGCTCCTGCCCCTCGTTGGGCCTGTCCGGGTGGAGCGGTTCAGGGGGATGCGACCTAGTGAGGGCTTCCCTCGACCCTTGGCAGACTCCGTCGTCTGGCTCTCCACAGGGAAGGGCCTTCTGACCTGGACCCAGTGTGGTGGAGGGTGTTTCCAGGTAGAATGTGACTACCTGGAACATGGCAGGGGCCCTCCACTCGGCACCATTAGAAAGCACCGCTTAGGTTCTTCCAAGACAGCCCCTCGCACCCTTGGAGTGCCTGAGGTCCCCCGGTTGGCTGGCAAGTCCTGTTTCGGCCCCACCAGCACCTGGGGGAGAGAGACAGGGAGATGGATTGATCCGGCTTCCCTCCTCTCACTACTCCGGACTGTGGTCCGGGGAAGCATCTGCCACCACAACCACCCGCTCTGGACTCTCTCTTGGTTTTTTCAAGTGCATGTAGAACCTTTCCTCCAGCCCCCCGTGATCTTGTCCATCAGTTCGGTGCCAAGGTAGCCAAGACCTGCGCACTGGCCATCCTCGCGGCAGTCGCCACCGTAAGGCTCGGGCGCCACTTTAGCTTCCTCAGGCGGTTCTTCCTCGATCACCTGGATTTTGTCCCCACTTTCAGCGGCTGGTAGCCTGACCTCCTCGTCCCCGGCGCTGATGATCCGGGGCAGGGTGCTGTGGTAACGGCCTTCCAGAGGGTAGTTGACGCTGTCGCCCCGCCGCAAGGGGGTCCGGTGCCTCTCGAGCGCCGGGGGATAGCGGACTCCGGGGTCACTGTACTGTTTGGTTCGCTGCCACTGCTTCCGCAGGTGTGTCCGGGAGCGGTGCTTGGCCCGCAGGGGAGACTCGTCAAACTGAGGGTCGTGACGGACAAAGGCGTTGAAGAGTGCATCTGTCTTTTCGTCTATGCTATAGTCCCGGCGGGGCAGAGTCTCCCGGGTGGGGAACAGCTGCCCGTAGGGGGCCCAGATCAATGGACTGTGAGGGGGCAGCCCACCTACTGCGCCGCCTTCCTCCTCTTCCTCGTCCGGCTCTTGCCCCTCAAAGCTCTCAAAGATGGTCGCCTTGCGTCCGGCGCTGGTGAAAGAGAACCGTTTCTCTGAAGCCGTCTGATCCTCACCCACGCGCCCGCTGGGAGCCTCGATGGAGGCGTAGCCACTATCCATCTGCAAGAGCTTGCGGGTGCCAGATTCCGATTCCACGCTGTCCTGTTTCGGTTTCCCCAACTGTCTGTCTTCTCCTCCACCTTCAACTTCATCCGCCAGGGAAGAAGGGAAGCTGGGAAGGCCACCGCTGGAAGAGAGACTATCCCCTCCATCGCTGCGGACAGACTCCCGGTCATTCCCTTGATCTGCTGAGGCGTACATCTCAAGCGAGGCCCGTAAGCTCCAGATGTCATGATAAAGGGGGGTGGGTGGCTGTTCCAAAGCAGGGGGCTCAGCTGGGGGAGAGGGGGGCGTCTCAGGAGGTTCTACCCTGTAGCCCGGGAAAAAGAGACACAGGTACAGTTTACTGTTAAAAGCCAAACATTTCTGAAGGGATGTCAGGTAGGAGATGGAGCCAGCTTGTCTTCTGCTGCTCCAGAGACTAGGACACAGAGCAATGGCTTCAAACTTCAGGAAAAAAAGATTCCATCTAAACATTAGGAAGAACTTCCTGATGGTAATAGTAGTTCAGCAAGACATCTTTGAGTACTGCAACCCCACCACACCCCCACAAAATAAATCATTTTTTTTTACCGCCAAATGCCTTCTAGGGGCCATTTTCAATGTGTTTTTAGGGCACCTCTAGGCCATTTTAGGCTCAGGGGAGGTCCTTTTTAACAATACAAAGTGGGCAGAAGTCACTTCTTGTTCACAAAAGAAGGCCTCTCTGGGTCTAAATTGGCGCTGGGGGGGGGAATGTTGTAAAAATGCCCCTGGTGCCCCTAGAGGTCATGCGGGGGGAGTTGAACCCTGTCCATACAGCACAGTGCCACACTGCTCATCTTGATTTATAGCCATGAGGACTAGAAACCTGGAAAATCATAGCTTATTGATAAAACACTGGCATTGTAATGAAAAGATATCTTCACCCTTATATGAGATTGACTTTTCCTATACATACACCAAAGAAATGAAGGGAAATTGCTGGTTACAGTGGGACAACTGATTCTGAGTGTCCTCCCCCAGGACCCAATTGGCAGAATTAAAATCTACCTGGACAACAACTGTTCTTCCTGATGAACTAGCTTATTAGCTGCAGGGACTTTTGTTTTTTTTTAAATGGGGAAAGAAACAATACAAAAGCCCCCCATGCTCACAACAGTTCAGACTATAGATTCTAGGGCCTCCACTATCTCATTCTGCTGGGTGTGTAACCAAGTTTAGAAAGTTACTTTTAAAGATGTAATTAGTTACAGCACAGCTTGGAAAGTTATCTTTTCACATTAATCCATCATTGTTTACTAACAATGCAACACGCACTCAGTCCAGGTAATGGGTTAGAAGTAACAGCATGACTTGTAACCAGTTAGTTCTTAGCTCTGCTTACAGTAAAATAACTAATTACCTTTGTAGTTAACATTTCTTTTCTCGTTAGAAATCAAACCAAACTTAAGTTGGGAATCTCTACAATAAGTATTAAAGAAAGCAACAAAAACTCACTTATGGCTCCCCTGCAGAAATGAATTTGTGTCTTTCAATTTCTCATTGCTACACACCCCACACCATTATTTTCAAGTAACTTATTCCTTGGAACTATTCAAGCTCTATATGCTTCCAGAGAGCTTTTATCGCTCAGGTTTTTTTTACTACAAGTCCCATCATCCTTCACTGCCAACCATGAAAACCATTGGAGTGCGGAAGGCAGTGTAAAGTATGAAGTGCAACCATCCCAACAAGTTTGAGAAGGAGAGTTGAAACTGCCTGGGAAGCTATAGAGAAAGGGAAGGAAATACTCTGCACATGCTTATGTTCTACCATCCCCATTCCCACTTATCTACAGAAAAATACCTGCCGAGAGATAATGTGGGGCTGGCAGGAGCTGGGAGAAGAGGTCCCGCCATGGGACGGAAAACCACGTCATCTGTCCGAGCAATGTACTGGATTATGTCTGTCTGGTGAGCGTCCCGGTCTTCTTGGTCCATGCTCTCGCTGGCGGCCCTCTGCCGTTGGAACTGGTGGCGTTTTGGGGACCCTGGACATCGAGAGAAAAGGAGAGTACCCTTAGGTAATGCTGGAACTAGCAATTGGGAAGACATATGGAAGCAGATAAACCTTCAGCTGGGTTCAGAATTGCCTGTTTTGTGCACAATTCTCAGATTTTCCCAGCCAAAATTTCATCCTCCTGGAAGATTCTGAGTCAACACAAAGGAAATCTCCCCCAGCTTCCACATGCACCTTAAAATATGAATTGCTGGCCCATGGCTGGTGTCAGAGGAAATTGTATTCCACACACGTGGTGCCACTGCAGAGAGCTGACGGAACAAAGAGGCTGCAAACAGCTTTGAGAAAGGGTACTAAAAGCAAAGGCACTTCTATTGCATGCAGACAGTCCTGGGTTCAGTCCTCCCATCTTCAGTTCAAAACAATCCCCCTTCTTTGCCTGAGACCCTTGAGAGACACTGCCAGTCAGAGCAAAAAATATCAGGTTGAGATGGACAAATAGTCTGACCCAATTATAAGGCAACCTCCTGTTCGGACTGAACTTTTATTAGAACCGTTAAGACCATCAATTTCATGTTTACCAGAAATTTGGAGCTACAAACATGGGAGGTTGCTTGTGGCTCCAGGGCACTGCACTGTGCCCACTTCTGATTTAACACCATGAGGACTAGAAACTTGACCTTTAGACGAACGGCCATAGTACAGAACACACAGATTGCATGCCAAAGATTTTGATAAAAAACAAAAGACAGCCTTTCACACAATCCAAATATAGCACTTTAGCCTCCTATGGAATCATGGGATTTGTAGTTTGGGGAGGCACTAAATCTCTCTCTGGCTGAGAATACAAAAGGCCAATTAGCGGCCTCCCAGAACCTTATGTCTTCGACCTGGTGCTTCGGCAACCCACCTCGCGTATCCAGACTGGAGGCCCGCTGGCTGCTCTCCAGTTTCCACTTCTTGATCTTGAAGTAGGGGCTGGCCCCTTCCAGACTGGCGTGGCGTCGCAAGCGTGTGAAGAAATGAAGGACGGTGCCCTGGGCTGGCGGCGGCGTGGCTTCTCCGGCACTGGCGCTCCCAGCTCTGGCTCCCTTTGGACTCTTTGCCGTGCCGTCGGACTGAGAAAAAGAGGAAAGGGTTGAGGGAAAAGGTAGGCATGTGCAGCACAAAGGGAGAAGCTTTTGATGACACTGGGGGCAGCCATGTCTAAATGGTTCCCCCTCCCGCCACAGATGGAGACACACAATTCTTAATGGCCCCTGGGGACATGAACTTTGTGTTTTTGATGGAAGCACAATTGACACACACACATACACATATCACATCAAGGTTATGATGCTTAGTCCTGAATGCACAAATGTGCCACACAAATGTAGGCATATCTCAGTCAATAAAGCCTCTGACTGTGAAGCTCTTTTTTAAACAAAGCTTTTCTATAGCTACCCAGCCCCCTTTTCTCCTCATCCTCTGTCTAGCTGAGAGGATTTTTTAGCAGCATCAGCTCTGACTGGTTAAAAGATGTCTGGAAGAAAGGCTTCTGGTGTCAACTAAAATGGTAGAGGGTCTGCAAACCATGAAGCCCCCTGGGTATGTTTAACCTGGAGAAAAGAAGGTTAAGAGGGGACATGATGGCTATGTTTAAATATTTTTCATATGGAGGATAGAACAAGCCTGTTTTCTGCTGCTCTAGAGAGCAATGGCTTCAAACTTCAGGACAAGAGATTCCATCTAAATATTAGGAAGAACTTTCTGATGGTAAGAGCAGTTCAACAGTAGAATATGCTGCTGCCTCGGAGTGTGGTGGAATCTCCTTCTTTGGAGATTTTTAAACAGAGGCTGGATGGCCAATCTGTCCAGAATGCTTTGATGGTGTATTTCTGCATAGCAGAATGGGGTTGGATTGGCTGGGCCTTGTGGTCTCTCCCAACTCTGTTTCTGTGATTCTGTGGATGAAGAGCAAAAACTGAGAGATAATGGAAGACCAGAGAATCCTATTGCATCAGCTGCCCTCGGTGTGTTAAAAAAAAATTAATCATTAAAATGGAAGTCATAAGAAAAGCAGAGACCGAAAGAAAAAGGCATCTTGGATGCATTTTAGAGGATGCATTTTCAAGTGCTCTGTTGAAGATTGCAAATGTTTTTGTTTACCTACAAAAGGCTTACCCAACCTGGTTGTTTCATTTCCAGTATGTGTATTGCTAGTTTTGAATGGCAAGCTTGCTAAAACATGTTGAAGTACTCTTGTTCTTTGTGGCTTAGGAACCTCTCCCTATTCTTTCCATTTTATTTTTGTTTCTGGTGCCAAATTTGCTCTTAGAAGAGTCAGTCCCAGGGCCGCACCTACTCTATTGACTGAGGTATACCTGCAATTATATGGTTTCTTTGTTGGCTTTACGGGACATCCCTCTAAGGCAACCCTATGAGGAAGAGAGCTGGAGCCAGCATGGTATAGTGGTTTGAGCATTTTACTATTTTAAGGAGTAAAAGAGTTTAGACAAAATAGATAGTGCTCCCCCAGCTTCGCCCCAATCTACTGCACTTAGGCACAAAAAATGGAATGCACAAATATAGGATGGGGAATGTGTGGATGGATACAGTATGTGTGAAAGGGATCTAAGAGTCTTGGTGGACCACAAGCTGAACAGGAGTCAGCAGTGTGATGCGTTGGCCAAGAAAGCCAACATGATTCTTGGTAGCATCAATAGGAATATGGTGTCTAGATCGAGGGAGGTACTGGTACCACTCTATTCTGCTTTGGTTAGACCTCATTTGGAATCCTATGTCCAGTTCTGGGCACCTCAATTCAAGGATATTGACAAGCTGGAACGTGTCCAGAGGAGGGTGAGCAAAATGGTGAAGGGTCTGGAAGCCATGAAGCCCTATGAAGAATGGCTGAGGGAGCTGGGTATGTTTAGTCTGCAGAAGAGAAGGTTGAGAGGGGACCTGATAGCCATGTTTAAATATTTGAAGGGATGTCATAGGGAAGATGGAACAAGCTTGTTTTCTGCTGCTCCAGAGACTAGGACAAGGAGAAATGGATTCAAGCTGCAGGAAAGGAGATGCCACCTGAACCTTAGGAAGAACTTCCTGACGGTCAGAGCCGTCCGGCAGTGAATATGCTGCCTCAGTAGAGTGTGGTAGAGTGGAGGTTTTTAAGCAAAGGCTGGGTGGCCATCTGTTGGGAATGCTTTGATGGATGTTCCTGCATAGCAGGGGGTTGGACTGGATGGCCCCTGGGGGTCTCTTCCAACTGCCTGCTTAAACATCCAAGCAAAAGGAACTCTGACTCTCTGCATTGCTTCACAAAAGTTCCTCCATTTTGAATTCTAGTCAGCTTTAAAGGTTGCTCCCTATCATTAGCCCCCTGTCCTACTTAAAATTACGCTGACATTAATTAGCAAAGTAAACACCTAGATTCTCAGCAACAGTTCCCAGCACTGTGTTGTTTTCTGCCACAATATTTCTTATATTACATTGTTGGCTTTCTATGACCCTGGAGGCCAGGGTTCAATTCCTCACTCAGCCATGGAAACCCAATGAGTGACTTTGGGTGTGTCACACACTCTCAGCCTCAGAAAACCCCATGACAGGGTCACCTTAGGGTTGCCATAAGTCAGAAATGGTTTGAAGGTGAACCACAACAAGTCATAGTAAGAGGGCCATTGTGGTGTAGTGATTTGAGCACCGGACCATGACCCTGGAGGTCAGGATTCGATTCCTGAACCTTAGGACCACCATAAGTCGGAAATGATTTGAAGACACACAACAATAACAAGTATGATGGAAAGACCCCCCCGCCCCTGAGTAGAAAAAAAGACACCAGGTTCCACATGCTTACTAGCAGTCTAATTTTTTTTTTTTTTAAAAGTCCAAATCAGTCTGTACATAAACTGATGGGCCTACTTCAGGGGCCTGAATTAAATCAATCACAGAAATTAAGCAATAAAAGAGTTGATTAACACCCCTGAAGAAGGCCAATTGGTTTATGTACAGGTTGAAACATGTTGGGGTTTTAAAAAATAAATAAAGTTAGACCAGCAGTGAACATGTGGAGCTCAGACTCCTTTTTTTGTGCTGATTCACAACATGTCCTTTTCAGTATCTATTTCTGATCTTGGGCCTGTTATTTACAGCCCTGCTCTGGTCTTTTGTTGCTGCTGCTGTTGTTGTTGCGTCCCTTCAAGTCCTCTTTGGTTTTGCCAAACCTCCCAAAATGGCACCACAGCCCCCCCCCCACAAATGGCACCACAAATGCCCCTAAAATACTACAAACCCCTCCAAAATGGTACCACAAACCCCCCAAAATGGCACCACAACCCCCCAAATGGCCTCACAACCACCCAAAAATGACACCCAAAATAGCACCACAAACCCCCCAAAATGGCACCACAGCCCCTTCAAAATGGCACCACAACCCCCCCCAAAATGGCACCCAAAACGGCACCACAAACCCCCCAAAATGGCACCACACAGCCCAGGGGTCCGGCAGCCATTTTGGATGCTTATCAGCCAGCTGTGAAGAGATGTGAGGCACCTTACTAAACCCTTCAGGAGCTAGAAAGGGAGGGAACACAAGACATGTAACAGCGTAAAATAATTTTGAAAAAAGGATTTTAGAGATGTTTCGTGTGGCACTTTTATGACAAACGGCCTCTCCAGGAGCCATTTTACCTACCGAGGTCCCCTCGCCGGAGTCTGAGGAGACCGAGGGGCTGGCCTCCACCGTGGAGTTGAAGGTGTCCCCGGGCAAGGCGGAGCTGGGACACATCCCGTGGCTGGTCAGCGCCGTCTGAGGCAGGGCGGCCCCCGTGGGCTGCGGAGAGGAGGCAAACATGGAGGGGGAAGAAGGAAGGAGGTGAGTCCATAGTTCGGTGGGGTTCCCAGGAGTGTCCCAGGCCTTCAGGTTTTGGGGCCAAAAAGCCTAAGAGTTTGGAACTGCTGTGGTAATATCACTAGGTACGGGATATAAATATAAATATAAATATAATATATATATGTGTGCGTGTGCGTGTATAAACACACACACACATCTATATATACATATATAGATGTAATATTTATATCCTGTACATATATATATATATATATATATGTGGGAACACAAGACGTGTGTGTGTGTGTGTGTGTACAAGATATAAATATTACACACACACATGCCAGAGCAGACAATATTGGAGAAACAGTCTGAATAGAAAAAAGGCAATTTGCCATTTAAAATCCAAACCGAGAGGAGTAGGATCTTGATATTCAGGGGAAAGATCACAGCTGGGGGACAGACCATCCAGGATGATGGGAACTGGACTCCAAGACACCAGGTTGGGTGACAGGGGAGGGCAGGCTCACCTGGAAGATGGCGAGGCTAGGCTTGGCAGGAGGGCGGTGCGGCGTCATGGCAATGTTGTTCTCGTTGGATTCGCACTCGTGGATGGTCACGATTTTGAGGGCAGCGGAGGGGGGCAGCGGGAGATGGCTCAGGCGGGCATTCTTCAGGTGGTGGAAATCTCCTTCTGTCAGAGTGTACCTGCCCCAAGGGAGAGAGCAAAGAGTGATAGGAACACTTCAAGGTCATCCCGTGGGCTTCTATGGCCACACAGGGATTCGAACCCTGGTCTCTCAGCGTTCTAGCATAACACTCAAACCACTATACCAAGCTGGCTCTCCATTGGCAAATAAAATACCTCCACAAGACCCTGGAACAGTCTCTCCAAGTGGGCCCACTTTTCAGATATGATGTCCATCACCCTCAGCCTGCATGCCTGGGGATGATGGGAACTATAGTCTGCACAGTTTCCAACTGAGGATGGCTGATTTGGAAGATAAGATTAAGCACACAAGTGTGTTTCAGAGCTTGGAAAAAGTTACTTCTGGGGAGGACCACCTCTCTCAAAATGCATGCTGCCTGGGGAGGCCATTCCACACATAAGGAACCTGTGGCCTTCCAGGCGTTGCCGTACTCCAGCTCCCATCAGCCTGGCCCAGATCTGAGCCTCTGCATGACTCACTGCCCTTCTCTCCTAAAACTTATTTAAAAGTAACTAGCAAGAATAAGGAACACAAACCTCAATGAGAGGCCATCTAGAAGTATTTGGAGTAGAACTCGCAGCAGCCCCATCACTAATGCTTAGGGGTGATGGGAACTGCAGTCCAGCCACATTGAGAAGGCATTGGCTTTGCTTACCCATTCAACTTTAGGGTCTCCCTAGGCCTACTCCAAAATCACTAATCTAAGCTCAGGCAGGGGTGGGAATTGTTCTCCAGACATTATCAGACTGCAGCTCCCAGCAGTCCTTAGCATAACCAGAGCTGAAGAATGCTGGGAGCTGTAGTCCAACCATATCTGGAGGTCTACATGGTTATAGGTCAATAAGCAGCATCTGCTTGAACCCAGGATGTACCTCCTGCCCTTCTCCTGCGTTTTCTTGCTTTGCTCAAAGAGCGCAGCCTCATTGAAAGAGACCCGCCTCCCCGTGGCGCTGCCAGAGGACAGAAACCGCTCACTCTCCGTGTCCCGGTAACTGGAGCTTGACATGCCATCAGGGTCGTCCACCTTGATGGTGATCTCTAGGAAAGCAAAAGGGAAAGGAAAACATGGCCGCTGAGGGTTAGGTTGAATGATCTCTAGGCACACTAGTTTAAGCATGTCATCTAAATAGCCAAAAACTGTTTTTTCTCTCTCTCCCTTTCCCCCCATAGTAATGGATCCTGTCTTCTTTTCATCTGGAGGGGACAACAGCTCAGTGGATTGGCTTTCTTCAAATAGGATGCCAACTTTTTGTTACATTGGGCTCTGATGTGGAGTTACGGTTGCAGGCAGCTTCCACCAGCAAACTGTGGCTTCTTAAGGAGCAGAAACCAACCAAGCAGGATCCCTGGAAGAGCTGGTGGGTAGGCGAGGCACAATCAGGTGCCGTGCAGAAAGTGAAGTTTCCACAGCAACACATCCTAGCAATTGATGACTCGGTGCCATTAAGCTTTTCACAAGATGAAGTTATACGGGGTGCTCCTCACCTTGAACCGGCTGCGAATCATCCAGGTAGGTGGTGTTTGTTTTCTCTGGGTCATCATTAGCTCTGAAACCAGGACAGAAGAGAGAACGAGGGGGAAATGGATTGGTTTGAGGACAAAAAGAGAATCAACCAGCTTCCAAAATCTCACCCCCAAATGTCTCCAGAATTCAGCCTAAGCTAGGCCTGCAAACATCAGCATTGTTATCATGTGCCTCCAAGTTGTTCCTGACTTATGGTGACCCTATCACTGGATTTTCTAGAGCTGAGAGTATGTGACATGGGTTTTCATGGCTGAGCAGGAAATTGAACCCTGTTTCCACAATCCACTACCACTACACCCAGACTGGTTCTTGAACCCTCCAACAGTTTACTGAAAAAAATGAACACATGCATACTCTCCTGATTTGGCAGGAAGAGTCCCAGTTAGTTCTCTGTCATCCCAATTTTTCAGAGGCTTTTAAAATGTCCTGGTTTCTCTCTTCCTCCTCCTCTTTTCTCCCTTTGTCCTCAGCTTATTTCCTTTGCAGCAAAGTGAATTCAAAGTGCAAAAGTAGTTTGCGCTTAGGGAGGAGAGGATTGAATCCTGCCTTTCCCAGTAGGCTCAGAGAAAAGCAAAGAGCTGGAACCTCTCCTAGCAAATATTTTCCTCCTCATTAATAACTTTTGCCGTCTTGGCCACAGCTAGCTAGCTGAATGATAGTGGGAGGGACTCATGAAAATTCTCCTCACAATCCTTAAGGCCATTTAAAAAATTTGTGTGTGTGTGTGTGTAAGTGTTCAGTATGGCCCTCCAAGGTCTCCTTGGGGGTCAGTGTGGGCCCTCACCCCTGACATTTGCCCACCTTTGATATAGGGCTTAGGATACCACTATTGCAACAACCCTGCAAAGTTGCTTAGGCTATCAAGAGTTCAACAGGTTACAAGTAACATTCTTTTTTCAACAAGGAAGGCAAGACTATGTTATTTTACAACCATAACTTGATGAGGAATAAAGACTGTTTTCGTTTCATTGATAGTTCTGGGGTTATGGAACTATCCATGGGGAGGGGGAAGATCACATGGTTCACGTGCTGGCTTATGTTGATGCCTTGTGTTCTGTTGGGGAAAACTCCAGCAAGAACAAACCAGGCTTGTTTTCCATGACAGGCCAGTGGCTTGTGGCATTCATGTGTCTTTTCAAAGTAAATACAAGTAACTATTTTAGTTACTTCTGAGAAACAAAAACAGGGAAACGTTGCTTTTTAAAGAATTCTAAACTGCCACAGCAACAAACTGAATTCTGGGCCTTGTGACTATAACTGGAACTATTTGTTTTCTTTCTTTCTTTGAGTAACAGTCTACATTTCCCCTGACAGGAGCCTCCAGAGACCTTTACAACAAATTAAAACTAAGGACCAATATGGTATATTGGTTAGAGTGTTATATTGGTTAGAGTGGAGACCAGAGTTGGATTCCCCGCTTGGCCATGGAAACCCAGAGTGACCTTGGCATGTCACACACTCTCAGCCACCAGAAAACTCTGTGACAGGGTCGCCTTAGGGTCACCATAAGTCAGAAACAATTTGGAGGCGTACAACAACCACAACAGTTAAAATCCTACTAACACAAAAGGTTTTTTTTTTTAATTGCTTTCCAAAAGTAACTTTCCAAGTTCAGGTCATGATTGTCCCAAAGTCATTCCATGAGCATCACAGCTGAGTGGTGGAGACTCTAACCAACATTGCCAACTTAGTCCTGAGTCCAGAGCAACCAGTGGCTTTGATTTTAATGAGGCAGGAAATCCTGGGTTTAAAATATCCAAGCACTTTGGATATTTTAAACTAAAATCCATAAGGAGGCAAAACCCTCTTGATGTCATTGAACTACACCTGTCTCCTATCATCCTCCTATCATCCGCTACTGCCAGCTATGCTGCCTAGAGCTGATAGGGGCTACAACCCAGCAAGAAAGCTGGACATTCCCCACTTCCATTCCACACCAAAGCAAAAATATCCAGCTGAGGAAATCCACTGTCCACATTTAGCCAATGGCAGAATCCTCAGCCAGCCTTCCATCTTCCCCATCATTTCCTTGAGGCCAACTACCTCCCCCTCCCCGCATGCTCCATTACCTGGAGTGACGGCGGTCCGTCTCACAGCAGCGCCGACAAATGATCAGGACGCCAAATATAAGCACGAGGGTCCCTCCGATGAAGATGGAAAGAAGCACCAAGAGCAACACATACCCATCCTGGCTATTCACCTCACTAGGCACTGTCTGTTAGGTGTCAGGGGCACAAGGAGGGAAGGTGGAGGGGGGAGAAAGAAGGGCACACAAACCATTTTTTAAAAAGATCCCTTCACAAAAGACAAATTATTAGAAGGTTGCAAGTGGCAACTCAACCCTGAGCAGTTAGAATAGTTGCTAACATTCCATAACCTCAGAAAAACACCACTGCACAGAGTACTAGAGCTGACAATAGATGTTATCTACAATGATATTTATTGAACCTCTAGCTTCAGAGACAGTATATTGCTGAACACAGGTTGGGGGAATATAACTGGGAGAAAGAGAGTTTTTCATAGAATCATAGATCCATAGAGTTAGAAGAGACCCCCAGGGGCCATCCAGTCCAACCCCTGCTATGCAGGAACACACATCAAAGCATTCCCAACAGATGGCCATCCAGCCTCTGCTTAAAAATCTCCAAAGGAGGAGGAGACTCCACCACACTCCATGGAGGCAGCAGCAGCATCTTCCACTGCCGGACAGCCCTGACCGTCAGGAAGTTCTTCCTGAGGTTCAGGTGGAATCTCCTTTCCTTTGGCTTGAGTCCGTTGCTCCTTGTCCTAGTCTCTGGAGCAGAGGAAGACAAGCCTGCTCCCTCCTCAACATGCCATCCTTTCAGATATTTAAACATGGATATTTAAACATGGCTTTTGCCTTCCATTTCTCCTTTTCAGGGTCTCCATTCTGGCAGAGCTCTAGTAAAGGAATTCTATTAAAATTACACCAAAAAAAGCCTCCATGGGCAAGGGTAGTCTGTCTTAGATGTTTTAAATGCTAGGGAATTTGGCCTTCTGGTTATGCCTGAAATGCCATGCTGACCTAAGCAGAGTTCATTTCAAAAGATTTCCATCATATTTACTTTTGGAACCTGTTTTACCCTGATTTGGGAGCTTTATTCACACGTTTTTATCCCTGGCTGTTCAATCACACATCTCCACGTTCAAGAGACACAAACACTCCCGAGAACAGTTACCAGCCCTTGGAGGTGCCTGGCAATCCCATGACTTGGCATGAAAGAATTTTCAGAGCACAACTGCAAAACCAGACAAGTCCAGAGCACTGAATCACACCAAGAGGCAGTATGTCATAATGGTTAGAGCACTGGGTTAGGACTTGAGAAAATAGGGGTTCAAGTCCCAACCAGCTGTGGAAACACACTGGCACATCCTGAGCTAGTCTCCTTTCTCTCCCCCCCGCTCTGCCTAGCCTACCTCAAAGGGTTGTTGAGAGGATAAAGTAAAGAGGAAATGCAGAGGACTGAGATCACTGGAGGAAAAGTAGGGTGCAAATGGAACTATTAAATACATTTTATATATATATATTAAAATCTGCAACACCATCTCTCTTCCCTGGCTATTATGACAAGCAAAAGTTAGTTGTAGTTTTTCAGTGTAGCCACTATAGAGAGGCACAGAACAAAGTGGCAAAAAGTCTAACCTGGGCTAGAACCAAGCTGTAAAGCAGACACACACATACACTTGAACCCACATTTTCTCTACACTGCCTGGCTCCAGCATTTCAGCGAGCATCCAAGTTTTCTCCCCCTCTCCTACCTGGTACTGTGTAATCTGTTTCCAAAACTGGGAGATATTAGGGACTGAACGGGGGACTTATTCTCTAGAACTGAGCTGTGGCCTTTTCCCTAATGAACATGTTTCTAGTCCTCATGGCTCTAAAAATCAAGGTTAGGCAAGTTTGCTAGGGTTTAGGGAGCAGATTTTTTTTTTTTACCCCCAAATACCCACCATGGGCTACACCAGACCCCAAACTTGCAAACAAAGTCCCAAAATATCAATGTATTTACTAAAACTAACAAATAATAAATTAACAGGCAAGCCATAATTACACAGCAGGAGAACCCTGAAAACCCCCCAAATGTCCTGGAGTTTATCTCCCAGAGGCTTGAGATGTCTACACTCTAATTATATACACACAGCAATGGAGGAATAATAACCTCGTGGTTGTTATAAAGTACACTCTGCAGACATACAGAAGCTTCAGAAAATTCTTCGGACTGTGAAATATTCTCTCACATATGTTAATCTACCATATTCGATTGCTTTACTGTTGCCTGATTGGATGATGATGATGATGATGATGATGATGATTATCTGCCTGTTCCCCAGTACACGTCCCCAGGTAGCTTACAACAGTTAAGTAAGCCAAACATAGTTTAAAAGTATGCCCCAACCTTTCCAGCAGCGGTGAGCGGACTAGATACCAGTGAAAGGAGAGGTGAGCATGTGTGTAGTCCGTTCCAGGTTTTAGTCTCAACTTTTAACAGTGCCATCTAAGGGCCTGAACCCCATCCACCACTGAATAACAACTTCAGAACCTTTAAAGGTGGTCTCCGTTAAAGTTCAGACCAAAACCGAGAATGGATACACCACCCGACCGGCAGGAAAACTCAACAGCTGCCGTTGCCTCTTTCTGAGAAAAGAGAAAACTGATGTCCGTGTGTGGAATGAAAGGGAAGGAAGGAAGAAGGCTTGGGGGATTGTGGGGGGGGGATTAAGCTGAAAGAGTAGAGCCCCCCATCCTTGCAGATGTCACCCCACCCACCCCGCGCAGCCTTGTGGCCTGACACTTACCGTCACCCCTTCGCTTGTTGTGTTCTCCCATGCGCTCAAATCATTGCTCATGGTCCGTGGCCAAATGGAACGCCCGCCTACAGAGCCAGCAGTAGAGAGACGAATAAATAATCATCATTTTTTTAATGGGATCTTTTCTAAAAAAAAAAAAGGGACTAGTACCAAGGAAGCAAACAAAATTTACATACATATATCAAAACGGGCAGAAGAGGATATGCAAAGGGAGGTTTCTGTTGCCTGGGATTTCTTCGTGCTGCCTTTCTGACTCTCTCTCTCTTTTTTTTTTATCCCCAGTTCTCCATCCTTCCTTCCTCTGAGCTCACATGTTCAACGAGAAAAAAAAAATCATGGCCGGTTTAGCTCACAGCATCCTCGGCTCCATCACCTTCCCCGGCTCAAAGCTGGACCACAGCTTCTCCTGCTGGCTCTTTTTACCTTCTCCTCTTGGGGGTGCCTTTCCTTTGATGCCAGTTTCCAAGATCCAGCTGGGAAGAGAGAGAGAGAAGACAAGGTGGGTGTTTGGCTTTTTGTGAGATGATGGCAGGTTTGGGGAAAAAAATTTGAGAGAGAGAGAAAAAAGGATGGAGGAAGGAAGGGAAGAGAAAGCAGTAAAGAGGTGGAGAATGTGAGAAATGAGGTGATGTCTTTTGGTTCCTTCCTTCCTTCCTTCCTTCCTTCCTTCCTCTTGTATGTTTGCTTGCTTTCCCTCAGTTGCTGTTTGCTTCTGTTTCTTCCCCCACCATGTCAGGCGGCTTTGCTCCTTCTCTAGTAGAAAGCAGAAGGCCTCAAATTCATCGCTTTCCACTCCCTGCTCTGACTTCACTGGCCTTAGCTAGAAAAAGAAAAACCCCTTGCAAGATTCTTTTGTCCATTGGCTCACCAGCTGCCTGCCGCCCACATGGAGATCACATCATCCCCATCAACAGAGGGACGGAATATCCTTAACATCATCATCATCCACAGCAACACCCTCCAAAACCCCAAAGCTGCACCCGAGCTAAGCCAGCTCAGGGAGAGGGGGTGACTCAGAGCTACCCACCAGGGAGAGATGAGCAAGAGGAAGCCGGTCAGAGGCCGCTGAGTAAAAACGGGGTGGTTAGATAGGCTGAGTGATGGCAGCAGCGGGGGCAAAGACAGGCCGTGACTGGGAGGTTGGAGAGAATGGCAAGAATGCCGTGTCCTTCCAGACATCGAGCTGCAGCTTCTAGCAGCCCCCTAACCAGCATTGCTCGAAGGTGTGGGATGATGGGAGATACAATCCAACAGCATCTGGAGGGCCAGGTGCTTCCCACCCCTGG
>CAOLHI010006882.1:0-21178 GCA_948474755.1 Ctenosaura bakeri
GTGATTCTGAAATTGACATCTGGATCACTTCCTGTTAAAAAAGGGACCTCTCTTGAGCCTAAAATGGGCCCAGAGACAGTAAAAATATGGTGAAATTATTTTGTAGGGAGCATTCAGAGAAAACCTTTTAAAAAACCCCTAAATTTCAACTAAATTTCAAATTTACCAATTTTGATATGGCTCTTCTTAAAAGTGACATGATGCAGGGGCTCAGCTTTTTTCAATCAAGCATTGCACTGCATGAGTCCTTTTGTAGTACTTCTGAGTGAGTAGTTACCTGGAATTTCTTGGATCGGGGTTTTTAAATGAAATATTTGCCATATGTGGCAATTGACCTTCCTCACCCAGGAAAGCACAGAGAGCATTCACCCCTTTGACGGATGCAGAGTGACATGTTGGACTTCTGTCAGTTCATACTGGCTAGGACAGATGGTGGGAAAGCAGTGAACTTACCTTTTTTGGCATTGATGGTTGGTTGCATTGCTTTCAACATGAAGGAAAACACCTACCCAGTTCTGGGTTTGGGTTTAGGTGAGGGACCCATTAAAGAACAAAGGAGCTATAGGTCCAAAGGATTGAAGGCCACTCCCACTTCATGCCAGAACACCCTGTTTTCTCTCCCTACTGTTAGCAGAAGCATCCAGCAGTGGGTGATCTTGCTCAATGAATTTTAGCACACACACTCTAGGGTCATTTCTGCCCTAACTGTTTATAGTACTTTTATTCCATTTTCAACCCCCTGTGGAATTTGGGGTTTGTAGTTTACTGGGGCCCCAAAGAGTTTTTAGCCTTAGATTCTAAATGCCCCTCCCTAAACTAAAACCCTCAGGATACCATAGAATGTTGAAACTGGAATAATAGCACTATACCAGTGCAGTGTGGAAATGACCTAGGTTGCCTGATATCATTACCTCGACTATACTGCCAATGACAACAACAACAACAACGTTTATGTATAGATAAATAATAAATACATATTACTTTCTTTTAAAATAATTTCTACCATTAAATGGCAATTCTGGCAATTATCAGCTGATAATCTCCCATGAACTAAACTCTTCCAACTGTTCACTTAAAGGCACAAAATCTCTCCTTCTTAAAAATTTTTTTAAAAATCAGCAACTCTGAATTGCATCTGCTGTTTTGTTGCCTAGCTATGTAATTTTACAAATCCTTCTTCACTAACATGAACTTCGCTACTGTCATTTTGTTTGTTTTCATCTCAGTGTGCAATATTGAATTTTCCAGTTCAGTAATGATGTTAAAGTTACAGCAATCTATAGCAGAGGATGCTGGCGTTTTCTGAGCCACAGATTTTGCCTGGGTGTTCGCCAATGCCAGCACAGCAATTCAGTGCTCTGGAAGCAAGGCTAATCTATTTACAAGTGTGTCTTTTTACAATGGTCTGTATGATGACAAGGTAGATGGAGACTTACATTCCTTAGGAAGACAGTACTGTGAAGAACCCCATCAAGACACATAATAGGAACAGTAGAGTTTTCCCCCTGAAAGTCATAAACAGAGGACTGCTTTTTTGATTTAGAGGATCTAGCTTGTGGCCATAATAGCTTAAATTAAGCTAGGACTGTGTGTGTTGTTATTAAGATCCCAAAGTGTGCAAGAGGAGGAATGTTCAGTTCTTTCCTCCAAATTTTGAAGTCATGGTGAAATCCTACCCCTCCCGGTTGTTAAAATATGAGAGGAAGATCTCTTTGGCTTTGTTCAGGTCCCGTGGTGACTGCTATGGCTTTGTTCAGGTCCCATGGTGACCGCTATTTATGCTGGCTATATGCAGTGTTACATATAATGTTTTAGCATCACATGTAGTTTGGCCTTTTTAATTATATGAGCTTCAGTATTTTGGATCAATTAGTCAGCCAGCTAAATTCTGTATAAATCGACATATGAGTACGACAGTTGTTCTAAAGAAAACTGCATACTTTGTTGTTTGTAAATGTTGCACATACAGGATAGCAGAAACAACTTTAGATAAAGGTTTCCCCTGCTGTATGCCAAAATCAGAAGACGTTTCTCTTTCAGGGTCATAGAACTATTTCCCACTCTGTGTGTGTCCATGTACACACACTTATATACACTTATATACACACAATAAATAAATATATAGACACAAATACAGACATACACACACATACCTGTTGTACATACAACAGTGCTTGGTACCAGAAGAATGGTGAGCAGTTTCACAGCATATCCTATATAGCACTTCCAGTGAGCTTTTCCATTTCCTCACTAGACTGTTACAATGCTATTATTCCACTTTCAACATCTTATGGAATTCTGGGGGTTTTTAGTTTAGGGATAGGCCTCAAAGACCCCTCCCTAAAATTTCAAACCCCGGGATTCAATAGGATGTTGAAAAAGGAGTAATAGCACTATAGCAGTCTAAATCCAAAGGCCCAGTTTCTTTTTGTGGGCTCTGTGACCCACCAAAGGGTCATCTGCCCCCTGTCAGTAGATTTGGAATTCTTAGCCCACCCGCATGTGCCTTTCCGGCCCCTCTCCTTCCTTAGTGAAAAAACCCCCCGCCCCCCAAAAGGGCAATTTTTTCCCTTTTTTCCCTGGCAGCAGTGTGTAAGGAGCCTCTCTAGTAGTAATTAATGGATTAACAGTTTTGGACTTTGGATTTCTCTAATTTTACAGTTTTTCTTGGCATTTTGGACTAGTTTCTTGGACAGTTAGCGATTTGGATTGACCTTGGACTGTGTTGGAACTTGTTTTTCGGACGTCGTCTGGAATAACATTATCTTGTATCTGGCCCCAAGTTCTGTGTTTAAGCATTGGACTTCGTGTGGAGGAAAAATACTTGACAAAGATAGTCACTCTCCTTTGTCTAGGTGAGGGCCACAACGCTGGTTCTTGTGGGCACTGCCAATTGTTCACCCCACAGAATGTTGCAGAATGCCTGTACATATTGGTCTAATGTATGGCAACAAAAATGACTTTTGGGGGACTAAAATGCCCACTCTAGCATAGGAGAGTTAAAGTAGGGCTCCAGTGCTAGATTTCATAGCAGAAGGTGGTTTGCAACAGAAAAATGACAACTGTGAATCAGTAATGTTAGTGAGCTTTTAAAGTGTACGCTAATCTTCAATTATAGCAAGAAAAAAACGGTTTGGTGATATTTCCTGTTTCTCAGTTTATTTCTAAGGTTTGCAGAGATTTTGTATATGCTTTCTGAACAAATGTACTTCAGTAACTGCAAAGTAATCCACAATTTATTTCAATACACCGGCTAATGTTCTTTCTGAGGGTGTAGATGAAAGTTTATCATGGCTGTCTATCAAACACACAAAACACACTTTCCCTCCTCAACTTATTATTCCCTGCTTCGTATTGTTATTCTAACTGTGATACATAATTGATTCAATGGCTATTGCAAAATCTTTTATCCCTCATAGCAGATTAAAATATACTTTTGAAAAAGAAGGGTTTTTTTTTCCAGATATGGGGGCTAGGGGCCATACTTCAAATAAGAAACATATTAAGCAAATGTTCTTTAAAAGCAAAGCACTGCCACAAAGAGGGGGAAACCTCACATTCTTTTTTATATGTATCTGTATATATTTGTGCATTAGAGTTGAAAAGTGCTCTTTCTAAAAGGTATTTGAAAAACAAATAATTTGTGTTCCAAAATAAACCCTGACTGAGTAGTGGGTGAATATAGAGAGTCATCTAAAAACACCTGTAGGACTGTTTTTTTACTTACTCAGCATTGTGATATGTTTTTGCCAAAGCTGTTGTTATTGTGTGCATTCAAGTCAACTGAAGTTTATGGTAATCTCATCTTGGGATTTTCTTGGCAAGACTTATTCAGGGAAGTTTTCCAATGCCTTCCTTTTAGCCTAAGAAAAAATTTGCTCTAGGTTATGCAGTGCATTTCCACAGATGAACAGGCATTCAAATCTGGGGCTGTCAGATTTCTAGACCTACACTGTTTGCCAAAGAGTATGTTAAATTAGTGGAAACAACTATTAGCAGGAACAAATTGAGTCCCAAAACAGCTGTCATTGTGAATTGGTTTATAAGCAGCCCAATATAACTAAAATTTAGTAATATCCTCAATGTATATTTGTGCAAATATTACTATCTCGTGAGATGAATACCACCAGATAAAAACATGGAATGAGAGAAAAGAAACATTTCTTTTTATTTGGTTGAACTCACCTTTTCATTGATTTTTAATTTTTAATGAAAATTATTATGAAGTATATTGAGTTCATGTTTGATTAAAGATTTTCAAAAACTAAGAATGTGAACTTTAAGCTAGAGTTCCTCCACCTCAGATCTTGAAATCAGAGTTTGGGAAACACCAGGGCTTGGAAAATATATATATAGAATGGGGGGTGCATGGTTGGGTAGCAGTACATGTGAAAAGGGGTCTAGGAGTCTTGGGGAGATCACAAGCTGAACATGAGTCAGCAGTGTGATGCGGCAGACAAGAAAGCCAATGCGATTTTTGGGTGCATCAATAGGAGTATGGTGTCTAGATCAAGGAAGGTAATGGTACCACTCTGTTCTGCATTGGTTAGACCTCATTTGGAATACTGTGTCCAGTTCTGGGCACCTCAATTCAAGAAGGATATCAACAAGCTGGAACATGTCCAGAGGAGGGCGACCAAAATGGTGAAGGGTCTGGAAGCCATGTCCTATGAAGAACGACGTAGGGAGCTGGGTATGTTTAGTCTGCAAAAAGAGAAATTTAAAAGAGGGGACATGATACCCGGGGATTTAAAATTTCAAGGGATATCATTGTTGAGGAAGGAATGGGCTTGTTCTCTGCCGCTCTAGAGGCTAAGACAAGGAGCAATGGATTAAAGCTGCAGGAAAGGAGATTACCTGAACCTCAGGAAGAACTTCTTGATGGTCAAACTTGTCCGGCAGTGGAATGTGCTGCCTCGGAGTGTGGTGGAGTCTCCTTCTTTGGAGGTTTTTAAGCAGAGGCTGGATGGCCATCTGTTGGGGATGCTTTGAGGGGTGTTTGCATGGCAGGGGGTTGAACTCAATGGCCTCTGGGGTCTCTTCCAACTCTATGATTCTATGATTCCAAGTTACTTTTCGGGACTATAGTTTCCAGAATCCTGCCAGCCAGTATGACTACTAGCCATGCTGGCTAGGTATATTCTAAGAGCTGTGGTCTAAAAAATAAATTTCATGCACTAGGCAAACCATTCTTCTTTCAGCCTCACCCCTTATCTGCCATATGACCTGAGGGTGGAGCAGTGCACCATTGTGAATCTTTAAATATGCTATGAACTGTTATTTTATATTATAATTACATTGCCATTGGCAAGCACAACCTCTGTTTTGTTGGGGGGGGGCTCTGGGCAAGATGTTTTTTTTGCACCCTCCACCCCTTATGAGCTTACTTATACCCTCTTTTAAGCATAGCCCCCATCGCAAGTGAGTTTATGAGACAGCAGCATGTTGTGTTGACTGAGAATCATAATGTCATGTGGCTAGAGATGCCTCCATCTCGCCATGCAATGGCACTGAGACCCAGTGAAGTGCTACAGCATGAAATAAAGTTGGGGGCAAGGCCAGGAGGAATTCTGGAATGAAATAAAATGACAATAATCTCCGGAAGCATGGTATAGTGGTTTGAATGTTGGACTATGGCCATTTCTGCACCTTACCTGATCCTGTTGTCCTCCTGTTGCTATCCCAGCAGCACCTTTGCTGGGGGAGTATGATAGGAACACTTCCCTCTGCATCCAGCCAGTTCCCTGTGGAAGGGACCACAAGCGACATGTAATTTGTCTTCCAGAGTGCAACCAGGCTCTTTCCCATGCTGAGCTGAGGAAGGAGGGGGACCTCTATCACACTTCCTGCCCTTCTATATGATTGGAAAGGTTGGGAGCATCATTCAATCATGGGTGTTCAATAAATTTATTTATTAACTGAATATCCTGTGGTCACGACAGGTGGGGGAGGATGGGTGGGGCCACGATGATGTGCAAAAGCACGATCCATGAACCGTCCCCCAGTCCCCAAGGCGGGACTGTGACACTATGTGGAAATGGAGTATGTCCCTGGAGAGCAGGGTTCTAATACCTCCTCAGCCAAATGGGAAACCCACTGGGTTGACCTTAGGGGGTTTCACTCTTTCGAAAAAAAAAAGGGGGGAAAAAGGGGGGGAAAAAAAATTTTGGGAAAAACCCCCCCCCCCCCCCTTATTAAAAAAGGGGGGGGGAATTTAAAAAAAAAAAAAAATTTTTTTTTTTTTTTTTGGGGGTTTTTTTTTTTGGGGGGCCCAAATTTTTTTTGCCCCCCCCCCCTTTTTAAAATTTCCCCTTTTTTCCCCCCCCGGGGGTTTAAAAAAGGGGGGGGGTTTTTTTTTTGTTTTGGGGGGGCCCCCCCCCGGGGAAACCCCCCTTTTTTGGGGGGAAAAAAAGGGGGGGGCCGGGGAATTTTTAAAAAAAAAAATTTTTAAATTTTTAAGGGGGGGACGGCCTTTTTTCCCCCCTTTTTTTGGGGGGTTTTTGGGGGGCCCTTTTTTAAATTTCCCCCCCCCCCGGCCCCCTGGGGGGCCAAAGGGGGGTTTTTTTTAAAAAAAAAAACCCCCATGGGGGGGAAAAAAAAAAAAAAAAAAAAAATTTAAAAGGGGGGGGCCCAAAAATGGGGTTTTAAAAAATTTTTTTTTTTTTTTCCGGGAAAAGGGGGGCCCCCCAAAAAAAAATTTTTAAAAAAAAAAAAAAAAGGGGGGGGGGTTTAAAATGGGAAAAAAATTCCCAAAAAAACCCCCCCAAAAAAAACCCCTTTTTCCCCCAAAACCCCCCCCTTTTTCCCCCCCAAAAAACCCCCCCCCCAAAAAACCCCCAAAAAAACCCCCTTTTTTAAAAAAAACCCGAAAAACCCCCAAAAAAAAAAAAAACCCCCGGGGGGGGAAAAAAAGCCTTTTCCCCCTCCCTTTTAAAAAAATTTTTTCCCCCCGGGGGGCCCAAAAAGGGGGGGGGCCCCCAAAAATTTTTTCCCCTCCCAAAAAAATTTTTTTTTTTCCCCCCCTTTTTTAAAAAAAAAAATTTTTTTTTTTTTTCCCCCCTTTTTTTTTTTTTAAAAAAAAATTAAAAATTTTTTTTTAAGGGGTTTTTTTTTTTTTTTTAAAAAAAAAACCCTTTTTTTTTTTTTTTTCCCCCCCTTTTTTTTTAAAAAAACCCCCCCTTTTTTTTAAAAAATTTTTTTTTTTTTAAAAAAATTTTAAAAAAATTTTTTTTAAAAAAGGGTTTTTGCAAGGGGAAAAGGGGGGAAAAAATTTTTTTTTCAGGGCCCCAATTTTTCCCCCCCTTTTTTTTTTTTTTTTTAAAAACCCCTTTTTTAAAATTTTTTTCCCCCAAAAATTTCCCTTTTTCCGAAAAAATTTTTTTTTAAAAATTTTTTTTAAAAAAAAATTTTTTTTTTTTTTTTTTTGGGGGGAAAAAAACCTTTTTTTTAAAAAAATTTTCCCCCCAAACCCCCCTTTTTAAAAAACCCCAAAAAAAAAAAAGGGGTTTTCCCCCCCTTTTAAAAAAAAAACCCCTTTTTTAAACCCCCCCAAAAAATTTTAAATTTTTTTTTTTTAATTTTTTCCCCTTTCCCCAAAACCCGGAAAAAAACCCAAAACCCAAAAAGGTTTAAAAAATTTTTTTAAAAAAAAAAAAAATTTTTTTAAAAAAAAATTTTTTTTTTCCCGAAAAGGGAAAAAAATTTCCCAAACCTCAGAAACAGAAAATTTTCCCCTTTTTTAAAAAAAAAAAAAAGGTTTTTTTTCCCTTTTTTTTTTTGCCCCCCCCAAAAAAACCCTTTTTTAAAAAAATTTTTTAAAATTTTAAAAAAAAAAGGGGGGGGGTTTTGGGAAAAAAGGGGGGGAAAAAAATTTTTAAACCCCCCGGGGGGGAAAAAAAAAATTTCCCCCCAAATTTTTAAAAAAACCCCTTTTTTAAAAAAAATTTTTTTGGCCCCCTTTTTTTCCTTTTTTTTTTTGGGGTTTTTTTCCCTTTTTTTAATTTTTTTTAAAAAAAAATTTTTTTTAAAAAAATTTTTTTGGTTTGTGGGTTTTTTTGGGGGTTTTTTTTTTGGGAAAGGGGAAAAAGGGAAAATTTTTTTTCCCCCTTTTTTCCCCAAATTTTACAAAAATTTTTTTTTTTTTTTTCCCCCCCGGAAAGGGGGGGGGGAAAAAAAACCGGGTTTTTAAAAGTTTTTTTTTTAAAAAAAAAAGGAAAAAAAAAAAATTTTTTTTTTTTAAAAAAAAAAGGGGAAAACCCCCAAATGAAGTCAATCAGAACTTTTCAACTGATCCATACAGAAGCAGTATTGGCCCCTTAGAGCCCAATCATCACTTCATTGAAAAATGCTGGTTTATGGTAATCAGTCATACTTACTCATATATATGCGTAATGACTCTTTTCAGAGAAATGGCAGTGTTCAGTAGCCAGCACTCCATCTATGTTTCAAAATGGTATGCAATGATATGTGATATATGAGATGGTTTTGGTTTACTTGTATCATGTAGAAGTGGAGTAGGGAGTGCAATTGATTTTAACCCTCTTTTGATTGTAAATGTTGGGGATGAATTCTCCAAGGTACTCTAACTAGCATTTTTACTGTGGAAGACAGCCACTGTGGGTGAAGGTAACAATTTCCTGAAAGGCCACTACAAAGTTTAGTTTACCTCTCTTTTTTACTCTTTGCATCTCTAATTAACTCCTATTTTGATGACTTTTCTGTTTTGAAAAATGAATATTCTTCCAAAGTATATCACTAATCTCATATTTGATTATGTGATCACATCACTGATGGTAAAGAAAGCTAGTTCGTGGTAAAGGTAGTACTTTCTGAACAGGCATTTTCCACATTCAGAACTAGCTTTATTTGCTCCCAGAAATGTCACAAAACCCAAATTTTTTATTCTCTACTAATAACATCAGCCCAGTGTGCAGCTGGGGAGAGGCAAAATGACGGCAGTGCCGCTCCAAATGAATTTAGTTTCCAGCCTCAAATTTCTAGCATTGTAGTAGCTTAAAATTTCAGTTGAGCATTTAGAGTTTAGGCATTGAAAGTGGAATAAAGAAAAGGGACAAATTTTACCAAGAAAATGCAAATACAATGAATGTAAGAGTTCTAGATGTGAATGACTCAGTGTTTCACTCTGCAATATGAAAAATTTTGAGATTGAAGGAAAATTTGGGGGGAGAGCAGAATTCATTTAAGTGTAATGCCCTTATTTTGTCCCCACCCCACGGAAGCAACATTCCTGACATCACTGTGAATAGGAACATGAAGCTATTTTCTGAACAGGTATGCTCAAGGTACAACCAGTCAGGACTGCATACAGGCAGGCTCAAAATGAAGCTTTGCTGCTGCTCAGCCTGATACCAGCTTGCAGGGATTGGGGGGAATGGGGGGGGAAGGGTTGCCTGACTGCCTGTCAGGGGTGAAGCACTTTTCCCTCTATCAGCCCTCTGAAGAAACAGGTCTTCCAAAAAAACTCCACAAAGACAGCCAGAAAACATTTGCAAGGATGCCTCTCCCCCCTGGCTCAGCCCCACCAAAAGTTATTGCCTTTCAAATAAATGTCATGTCAAGATCATGTACTTTTTTTTAAAAATATAATAAATAGCCATGTTCAACTTAGAAGTCCTAGAAGCATTTTTCCTCTCATTTTGTAAAGTACATCCTTGCATCACTGCATATTCAACACACAATAAAAACACTAAAATACTAAATTTCCCCCTTACACAAATTTTGTTTAGCTTCAGTTTGTTTCAGTTGCGTTCAATTTTGTTAGCTTCAAACTCACAATCAGCATTGTTCCCCATAGGCATCCTTCGTTCTGAGAGACCAAGCAATGTAGTTGTCTCTGCTGAGCAAGCTGGTGAGGGTCCATTTTGGTTCCAAACCTCACCTAGTTAGATCTTTTTTTAAAGAATTGTCTATATCACAGTATTAGAGTCACCAACCCCTGTGGTTTTGGGGAAACAAGAAGTCAAAAAGAGCAATCCGGGGGCAAATTTTAACTCCCGGGGAGGAGTCAGCCACTTGATATTTATTAAGAGTAACCTTTTCAGTCTGGAATTCATGTGCTAGCTTCCCACACTGTCTTCAGGGAATCACTTTCAGGAGTCTAATTTTTTATATATATTTGAGAGAGAGATCCAGGTAAACTGAAAAGCCACTTCAACAATTTCTCTTTTTATATGCCCATTTTCCAAGGCAGACTAAGCTCTGAAAATTTCTGTTTCACTTTCAGCGTCAATTCCCCCAAATCCTTACCTAATACACACTCCAAGTGATGGTCAGTATGAAATAATCGTCCATCGTATACGACATCAGCAGGCCAGTTTCAAGGGGGCTGAAATGTGTGGTGTACATAACTCTGATCTCCAAGAGAGGGGAGTAGTCAGAAACCTCAGGAAAGGGAAATGTTTCCCAAACATCTGCTGCCTGAGGCAGTTGCCTCACTGCCTAATGATAGGGGAGGCTCTGGTTCTGGTGCATACTGACTTGCCTATTCACTTTGACTGAGGGTCATGTCCCTGGCCAGCAACAGTGGCCGTTCGTCCTGTTTGCCAATCAAAACTGCTGACAGCTACTCTTTGGAAATGGGAGAAAAAATTCCAATTCCCAATGATGGTGGCCCTGGAGATGGGGATATTGTAGCTAGAACTATGTGAACATCCAATTGTGAAAAAGATAGCTTCTACAGTTAGGGCACAGATTGCTAGTATCCACACTGCAGCAAGCATTCCAGCTCGTGAACCAGTATGACCTCAATGCACCTGATAAGAACTTTGCTGAAAATTAAATGGACCTAGTGCCTGGACAATGCTGAGATGCCCTGTCTTCAGTGCTGTGGAAGAAATATGGAAAGGGAAAATAATATATCATTCATATATATGTATATTATATTATATTATATTATATTATATTATATTATATTATATTTTTTTTCTACTATAGTAAAGTCAAAGTTCGTGAGTGATCGTGTTGTTTGTCTGTGTCAGGCAGGCGCAGACCTCATATGATTGGCTGTGTGAGGTAAAGAAGATCTCATATGATTGGCTGTCTGTGAAGATTCCATGGAATCCGGGGATTGGCAGTTCAGGGAGAGGCCTTTAGAATTCTCAGCCAGAGAGCTCTAATAGACCAGTTGCTGTGGAGACGAGGCCCAGCAACAAGTCCCCTCACAAACCTAACCTCTGTATGTTAATACTCTGAATACATTGGGAGAATATAGGTAAAAGGGGAATATAGGCAAAAGTTACACATACCGAACAACACAGTTTGGGGAATTAGAAAACACAAAATCTCAAATCTGTGTATTTCAACAACATCTAACTCCTAAGGTAAAGTAAGGTAATTCCTAAAAATATTTCTAACAAGTGTTACCTATGAAAAATAAAATCCCAGGCAAGGGCCCGGTAAATACACTAATATATTATTTATTTTTTGTATTGTATTGTATTGTATTGTATTGTATTGTATTGTATTGTAGGCCAGCATGGTGCGTTTTGTGATTTAGACTATGATTCTGGAAACCAGGGTTCAAATTCCTGCTAGCCATGGAAACCCACAGGGTAGCCTTGGGCAAGTTACACTCTCTCAGCCTAAGGCAAACGCAACCCCCTGCTGAACAAACCTTGTCGAGAAAACCTTTTGAAAAATTTTTACCCAAGATCACCATAAATCAGAAATACTTAAAACACCCAAAAGAAAAAACTTAACAGCATATCTCTTTTAAAGAGAAACATGATAGGAAACTCCTTTGTAAAGAAAGTGCATGCTGCTGTTTAAAGTTACAAGTATGGTGGGAGTGGCAAGAGAAGAGCAGATGAAGGTTCTCAGCTTGGTAGCAGAGAATCACAGGAGGGCTTTTAAAAGAGCATGGTTGCCTTACAGGTGGCCTAGAAATGATGATGTTCTGAAAGTGACAGCACCTTTTGCCAAGGTACTTTCCATCTCCAGTGACTACTGTTACCCTAAGAAGTGGGGGGTACCAGGATCCCCTTTAAAGAATTTGGGGGAATTATAGCTCAAAGGAGACCTGCAAGAGGAAGGTAATGGCAAGATTTTTTCACTTGTGTATACCAGTACTAACTGTAACGAAGTATTTTATTTGAATAGACAATCACATAAGAAATCAGACACTTATAAGAACCATACAAAACTATTGGAAAGTGAGTCAGGAAAGACTGGGTAGAGAAAAATTAAGTGGAAAGGGGTGATAGTTAAGTCCTGAAGAAGAGGTCATGGCAGAGTGGTTCAGACAGTGTCTGAGGGTATCACACACAATGTTTTATGTCCAACATACTAAAAAAGGGTTTGGGGGTCAAAGCTAGGCTTTTTATACCCTATTTCCCACCCTGAAAAGGTGTGATGACAAACCCATAATGGCTTTCCCACAGGACTGACAAAGGGGTCCAGAATGGGCTGATTGCTTAACTCCAGCATGGCAAGTAAGTAACAGAGTGACAAGAATAAGAGGCGAAGGAAAAGAATTGGCACAGACAGTTATTTTGATAGGCAGCCAGGTGACCTGCTCTGGGTGCTCATGTCTTATCAAATATTGTTCTCCATGGAGGTCTTAGGCATAAAATTTCCACCTAAGTGTACTGGCACTATCTGCATTTTTAAATTTTGGAAAAAAACCCCCCCCCAAAGTTTAATTTATCCAAGTAACTGTATCGTGTGAAAGAGACCCAAGCCAAATTTACATAAAAGGGACTGGTTGGAATCAACATATGCAGCTGTTTTCAACATGAAGAAACCACAGTGTACCTGCTTTCCATTAAATAGTAAAAGATTTAAAAAAACTATTAAATAAAGGAGAGAGATGGCAAGCTTAATGCAGCATCACAGACATAGTTGAATATACAGAGGTGCAAATCCTGACTTTTAAAAGCTAAGTATTCAAAACCCTCTACCTGGATTGATTGATCTGCCAGTTTTGTTTTCTCCCACATTCTCAATTTATATCTTAAGTTCTCTCCATCTTATTTATGAAGAACTTTCCATATGGTGCGGTCTGCCTGCACTAGATCCCTCATCTTAACTGACGACAGAATAACATCTGAGACAAAATGTAAGTTTGTGATTCCATCATCATTTTGATCTGGTATGACTTTTAACACCTTTCTGTGATGAAGAAGGCAGTAAACTTTGAAAGCTTACATGATGCATTTTGGTTGGCCAATAAAAGTATCATTCTTTTGTGGATTTTGTTGTCTTCTCCAAATGCTAATAGCATCTTTTAAAAAAGAGATGGAGAGAGATTGAGAGATTGAGAGAGAGAGAGAAATTCTGAGCCAAGTTCAACAGGATTGTGTAGTACCTACTTGCCATGTAGCTGTTTTTATGGCATACCATTTGGCAACTGCCATGTGAACTTAAAATGCTTCCCAGATTTCTGCAGCAAGTGCTCTTGTCAATAAGATTGTATATGCCAAGAAATGATGGCCACAGCAACTTAATACTGTTAAAATTTTTCCCCTTGTGTTCTTTTGCCAGGACCTGTGTATGAATGGATGCATTGCTGCATATGAGGGTCCCCAGGATGAGGAACATTCCCCATTTGTAAACTGACAGGTGAAATCGGTGATAGTTTGTGGGCCAGTCAGGGCAGGGAAGAGTGCCTCATTCTGAAATTCTGAGGAGGGTCATCCTTCCCCCTTAAGAAACAAGGCACCTATTCTTAAAATGCTACTGGCTAATTATTTCAGTGAGAAAGGCCCTTTTCTCACGGGGTGCAGAAATTTGTGCCGCTACGATCCAGGCGGGTTTTCCTTAAAACCCCACTAACACGGACTGAAATTTTAGGAGCATTCTCACGGCTCCATAGAGAAAAGACTAGGCAGCATCAGTGCATTCACACAAATTACCCTGGCCACTCCCATAGGTGTCCTTTCCCCGTCCTGTCTGGCAGTGATTGGCTGTGCTAATTTTTAAAAAAAAACACTCTGAGCGTCATCATGGACGCCCGTACGCACGCGTGTCCCCTTACACCTCCAACAAACCTCCCCCCCCTCCCGCACCTTTCTTTGGAGCCGCTGTGGAACATTTTTCCCCCCCTGTCTTTCTGCTTGCTTTCTCCTGTTTTGTGTATGGAGCACAAGCTACTGACGAACATTGCTGGGGTGCTAATTTCAGCCTTGATAGCAGCACTCGAAAGCACTGGGGGCGGTCTTGTCGCTTCTGCTGGCCACGCCTAAATCCCCCCCCTCTCTTTATCCCCCTCATTTTTTTGGTTTTTTAAAACCTTTTTTTTATTTTTAAAAAAAAAGGGGGGGGGAGAAAATTTTTTTCCCCCCCGGGGGGTTTTTTTTCCCTTTATTTTTTTAAAAATTTTTTCCCCCAAATTAAAAAAATTTTTTTTTTGGGGGGGTTTTCAAAGGGGGGCCAAAAATTAACCCCTTTAAAGGGTTTTTTTGCCCCTTTTTTTTTTTTTAAAACCCTTTTTTTCCCCAAAAGGGAAAAAAAAAAAAAAAGGGGGCCCCCCGGGGGGGTTTTTTTTTAAAAAATTTTTTAAAAAAAAATTTTTTAAAAAAAAAAATTTTTTTAAAATTTTTAAAAAAAAATTTTTTTTTTTCCCGGGTGAAAAAAGGGCCCCTTTGGGGGGGGAAATTTTCCCCCAAAAAACTTAAATTTTAAAAAAGGGGGGGGGAAAAAAAGGGGGGGGATTCCCAATTTCCCCCCTTAAAATTTCCTTTCCCCCTTTTTTTTTTGGGTTTAAAAAACCCCCCCGGGGGGGGGGCCCCCCCTTTTTCCCCCCCCCAAATTTTTCCCCCCCCCCCCCGGGGGGGGGTTTTTTCCCCTTTTTTTTGGGGGGTTTTTTTTAAAAGGCCGCCTTAAAAGGGGGGGTTTTTGGGGGTTTAAAAAAAGGGGGGGGGGTTCCCCTCCCCCCAAAAATTTTTTTCCCCCCCCCCGAACCCAAACCCCCGGGGTTTTTAAAAGGGGGCCAAATTTAAAAAAAATTTTTTGGGGGTTTTTAAAAAAAAGGGGGGTTGGGGGTGGGAAAAAAATTTTTTTCCCCCCAAAACCCCTTTTAAAAAAAAAACCCCCTTTAGGTTTCCCCCCTTTTTAAAAATTTAAAAAAAAATTGAAAGGTTTTAAAATTGGGGGCTTAAAAACCCCTTTTTTAAAACCCCCCAAAAATTTTAAAAAAATTTGGGGGTTCCTTTTGGTTTTTTTTAAAACAGGGGGGTTTAATTTTTTTTTTAAAATTTTTTTTGGGGGCCCCCAAAAAAAACCCCCCCCCCCCAAATTTTCAAAAATTTTTTTAAAAGGGGGGCCAAAAAAAAAATTTTTTTTCCCAAAAAAAAAATTTTTTTTAAAAAAAATTTTTAAAAAATTTTTTTTAAAAAAAAAGGGGTTTTTTTTTTTTTTAAAAAAAAATTTTTTTTTTTCCCAAAAAAAAAAAGGGGGGTTTTTTTTTTTTTTTAAGGGGGGGGGGGGAAAAACCTTTTTGGGAAAGGGTTTTTTGGGGTGGCCCCAAAACCCCCCCCCCCCCCCCCGGCCTTTTAAAATTTTTAAAAAAAAACCCCCCCAAAAAAAGGGGGGGGGGGGTTTCCCCCCGGGTTTGGAATTTTCCCCCCCCCCCAACCCGGGGTTTTTTTAGGGGGTTTTTTTTCCGGTTTCTTTTGGGGAAAACCCCTAAAAAAAAAAAAAGGGGGGGTTTTTTTTTTGGGTTTTTTTTTTGGGGGGGGGGAAAAAAAAAAAAAAATTTCCCCCTTTTTTTTTCCTTTAAAATTTTTTAATTTTTTAAAAAAAAATTTTTTTAAAATTTAAAAATTTTTTTTAAAAAAATTTTTTTTTTTGGGCCCCTTTTTTTTTTTTTTTAAATTAAAGGGGAAAAAAAATTTTTAAAAAAGGGAAAAAAAAAAATTTTTTTTTTTTTTTTTTTCCCCCCCCGGGGGGGGAAAAAAAAAAAATTAAAAATTTTTTAATTTTGGGAAAAAAAAAAATTTAAAAAAATTTAAAAAAATTTAAAAAATTTTTTTAAAAATTTTTTGAAATTTTTGGGGGGAAAAAAAAAAAAAAACCCCCCAAAAAAAAAAAATCTTTAAAAAAAAAGGGGGGGGGAAAAAAGGGGAAAAAAAAAAAGGGGGGTTTTTTTTTTTTCCCCCCCTTTTTTTCCCCGGGGAAAAAAATTTTTTTTCCCCCTTTAAAAAAGGGGTTAAATTTTTTTTTCCCCCCCTTTTTTTGGGGGAAAAAAAAAAAACCCGAACCCTTTTTTAAAAAATTTTTTTCCCCTTTTTCCCCCTTTTAAAAAAAAAACCTTTTTTTAAAAGGGGTTTAAAAAATTTTAAAAACCCCCCAAAAAAAAAAAAAAAAAACTTTTGGGGGGAAAAAAAAACCCCTTTTTGGGGGGGAAAAAAAAATAAAAAAATTCCCCAAAAAATTTTCCCCCCCCTTTTTTTTTTTTTTTTTTTTTTTAAAATTTTTAAAAAAAATTTTTTGGGTTTTTCAAAAGGGGAAAAAAAAAAAAAAAATTTTTTAAACCCAAAAAAACCCAAAAAATTTTTCCAAGGGTTTTTTTCCTTTCCTTTTTTGGGGGGGGGCCCCCAAAAATTGGGAAATTTTAAATTTTTGGTTTTTTAAAAAAAAAACCCAAAAATTTTAAAAAATTTTTTTTTTTTTGGGGCCCCCTTTTGGAAAAAAAAATTTTTTTTAAAAAAAAAAAAACCCGGAAAAAAAAAAAGGGGGGGAAATTTTTAAAAAAAAACAATTTAAAAAGGGGGGTTTTCAAATTTTTTTTTTTTTTAAAAAAAAAATTTTTTTTCCCCCGGGGGGAAAAAATTTTTTCCAAAATTTTTTCCTTTTTTTAAAAAAACCCTTGGTTTTAAAAATTTAAAAAAAAAAAAAATTTTCCCCAAATTTTTTAAAAAAAACCCCAAAAAAAAATTTAAAAAAATTTTTTAAAAAAATTTGGGGGGGAAAAACCCAATTTAAAAACCCCCAAAGGTTTAAAAAAGGGGGAAAAAAAAAAAAGGGGGGGGGGGGAAAAAAAAAGCTTTTAAAAAAAAAAAACCCAAAAAAATTTTTAACCGCCCCCAAAAAAATTTTTTTGGGGGGGGCCCCCCAAAAAAAGGCCCCAACAATTTGGGGTTTTTTTTTGGGGCCCCCATTTTAATTTTTTTAAAATTTTTTTTAAGGGGTTTTTTTTTTTGGGGGGGTTTTTTTTTGGGGGGGGGGGAAGGGAATTTTAAAATTTTTTTAAAAAAAAATTTTCCCCCCAAAAAAAAAATTTTTTTCCCCCCCCCCCTTTTTTGGGGGCCCCCCTTTAAAAAATTTTTCCTTTAAGGGTTTTGGGCCCCCTTTTCCCCCCCCAAAAAAAATTTGGGAAAAAAAATTTAAAAACCCCAAAAAAAAAACCCCCCCCCCCAAAAAAAAAGGGGAATTTTAAGGGCCCCTTTTTCCCCCGCAAAAACCCGGGTTTTTTTTAAAAAAAATTTTTGGGTTTGGGTTTTCCCCGGGCCCGGTTTTTAAAAGGGGGGGGTTTTTAAAACCCCCCCCGGGGTTAAAAAAAGGGGGGGGCCCCGGGGGGGGGGGGGGAAAAAAACCCCCCCCCCCTTTTCCCCCAAAAAATTTTTTTTTTTCCCCTTCCTTTTCCCCCCCCAAAAATTTTTTTCCCCAAAATTAAATTGGGGTTAAACAAGGGAAAATTTTTTCCCCCCAAAAAAAAGGGGGGAAAAAACCCCGGGGAAAAAAAAGGGGGGGGGCCAAACCAAAAAAAGGGGGGGAAAAAAAAGGGGGGGGGGAAAAAACCCCGGGGCCCCCAAAACCCCCCCCAAAAAAAAAAAGGGGGGGGTTTAAAAAATTTTTTAAAAAACAAAAAAAAAATTTTGGGCCCTCCCCCCGGGTTTTTTTTTTTTAACTTAAAAAACCCCCCGGGGTTTTTTTTTAAACGGGGGGCCCCCCCCAAAAAAAAATGGGGCCCTTTTTTTTGGGGGAAAAAAAAAACCCCCCCCTTTTTAAACCCCCCCGGGGGAAAACCCCCGGTTTTTGGAAAAACCCCCCCTCCCCCAAAACCCCCCCTTTTAAAACCCCCCCCAAAAATTTTTCCCCCCCGGGGGGCCCCCGCCCAAAAACCCTGCCTTTTTCCCCGGGGGGGGGGGCCCCTTTTTTCCCCCTTTTTTTTTTTGGGGGGGGGGAAAAAAAACCCCCCTTTTTCCCCGGGGGCCCTTTTTTAAAAAAAAATTTTTTTTTTTTTTTTAAAAAAACCCCCCCCGGGGAAAAAGGGGCCCCCCCCCCCCTTTTTTTTTTGGGGGGGGGCCGGGGGGTTCCCCCCTTTTTTTTCCCAAAAAGGGTTTTTTTAAAAAAAAGGGGAAACCCTTCCGGCCAAGGGGGGTTTTTTTTTCTAAAAAACCCCCCTTTTACCAAAAATTTGGGTTTTTTTTCCCCCCCCAAAAAATTTTTTTTAAAAACCCCCGGGGAAAAAATCCCCCCCCTTTTTCATCCCCCAAAAAAAAAACCCCCCCGGGGGGGTTTTAAAAAAAAAGAAAGGGGGGAAAAAAAAAAAAAAAAAGGGAAAAAAAAAAAAATTTTTTTTAATTTTAAAAAAAAAAAAAAAAGGGGGAACCAAAAAAAAAATTTTTCCCCCCCCCCAAAAATTTGGGGGTTTTTGGTTTTAAAAACCCAAAAATTGGGGTTTTAAAAAATTTTTTTTTTGGGGTTTAAAAAAATTGGGGGGGGGGGTAATTTTTTAAAGGGGTTTTTTTTTTTTTTTTTTTCCCCCCCAAAAGGGGGCCCCAAGGGGGGGGAAAGGGGAAAATTTTTTAAAAAAAAAAAAAAAAAAAAAAATTTGGGAAAAAAAAAAAAATTTTTTAAATTTTTTAAAAAAAAGGGGGGAAAAAAAAAAAACCTTTTAAAAAAAAAAAAAAAGGAAAAAAAGCCCCAAAAACCAAAAGGCCCAAAAAACCCCCCCAAAAGGGGTTTTTGGCAAAAATTTTTTTTAAAATTTTTTTAAAAAACCCCCCCCCCCCTTTTTTTAAAAAAAATTTTTTCCCCCCCCCCCCCTTTTTTTTTTTCCTTTTAAAAAACCCTTTTTTTTGTTTTTTAAATTTTTTTAAAAAAAAATTTTTTTAAAAAAAAATTTTTTTTTAAAAATTTTTTCCCCCGAAAAAGGGGAAAAAAAAAAAAAAAAAAATTTAAAACAAGGGTTTTTTTTTTGGGGGTTTTTTTTGGGGAAAATTTTTTTTATTCCCGGTTTTTTTTTTTTAACCCCAAAAAAAAAACCCGGGGAAAAAAATTTTTTTTAAAAAATTTTAAAAAAAAAAAAAACCCCCAAAAAAAAAAAAAAATTTTAAAAAAAAAACCCCAAAAAACCCCCCCCCTTTTTTGGGAAAATTCCTTTAAACCCCCAAAAATTTTTAAATTTTTTGTTTTTGGGTTTAAACCTTTTTTTTCCCCCCCCCCTTTTTTAAAAATTTTAAAAAAAAACCCCCCAACCCCCCCCAAACAAAAGGGGGGGGCCCCCCCGGGGGAAAAAAAAAGGGGGGAAAAACCCGGTTTTGGGCCCCCCCAAAAAGGGGGGGGTTTTTTTAAAAATTTTTTTCCCCAAAACCAAGGGGGAAAAAAAAAAAAAACCCAAATTTTTTTTTAAAACCCAAAACCCAAATTTCCCCCCCAAAAAAATTTTTTTAAAAAAAAAAAAAAAAAAAAATTTTAAAAAAATTTTTTTGGTTTTTTAAAAAAAAAGGGGGGGTTTTTAAATTTTGGGAAAAAAGGGTTTTTCCCCCCCTTTTTTAAATTTAAGGGGGAGGGGTTTTTCCCCCCATTTGGGGCCCCCGGGGGCCCTTTTAAAGGGGGGGCCCCCGGGCCCCCAAAAAAAAGGCCCCCAAAAAAAAAAACCCCCCTTTTAAAAAAAAAAAAAATTTTTCCCCTTTAAAAGGGGGGGGGTTTTTTTAAAAAAACCCAAAAACCCCAAAAAAGTTTTTAAAAAAATTTTTTAAATTTTTCCCCGCTTAAAAAAAATTTGGGGGGCCCCCTTTTTTTTTTTTCCCCCCCTTTTTTTTTTAAAAAAAAAGGGGGGGGGGGAAAAATTTTTAATTTTTTATTTTGGGTTTTTTTTAAAAAAATTTCGGGCCCCCAAAAAAAAAAAAAAAATTTTAAACCTTTTGGGGGGTTTTACCAAAGGGGGCCCCCAAAAATTTTTTTTTTTTTTTTTAAAAACCCCCATTTTAAATTTTAAAGAATTTTTCCCCAAAAATTTTTTTAAAAAAAAAATAAAAAGGTTTTTTAAAAAAAAATTTTTGGGAAAAAAAACCCCCAAAAAGGGCCCCGGGAAAAAAAAAAAAACCCCCCCTTTTTTTGGGGTTTCCCCTTTTTTTTTTTTTAAAAAAATTTTAATTTTGGGGGAAAAAAAATTTTTTCCCCCCAATTAAAAAAAAAATTTTTTTTTTTTCCCCTTTTTTTAAAAAAAAAAAAAAAGGGGGGGGGTTTTTTTTTTAAAAAAAAATTTTTTTTTTCCCCCTTTTTTTTTCCCCTTTTTTTTTTCCCACCAATTTTTTTTTTGGGAAAAAACCCCCCCCAAAAATTTTTTTCCCCCTTAATTGGGTTTTCCCCGGGCCCCCGGGAAAAATTTTTGGGGAAAAAACCCCCAAAAAATTTTTTTTAAAAAATTTTGAAAAAATTAAAATTTCCCCAAAAGGGGGAAAAAAAAAAGGGGGGTTTTTTAAAAAAAATTTTTTTAAAAAAACCCCAAAAAAACCCAAAAAATTTTCCCCCAAAAAAAAAAAATTTTTTTAAAAAGGGGGAATTTTTTTTTGGGGGTTTTTTTAAAGGGGGAAAAAAAAATTTTAAATTTTTAAAAAATTTTAAAATTTTTTAAAAAAAAAAATTTTTTTAAAAAAAACCCTTTTTTTTTCCCTAAAACAGGGGAAAAAAGGGCCCCCCCTTTTTTTTTTCCGGGAAAAAATTTAAAATTTTTCCCCCCTTTTTTTGGGGGGCCCTTTTTCCCCTTTTTTTAAAAAACCAAAAAACCCCCCCAAAAAAACCCCCCCCCTTTTTTTTGGGGAAAAAAAAATTTTCTTTTTCCCCAAAAAAATAAAAAAGGGGTTTTTTTTTTTAAAAAAAAGGGGGGTTTTTTCCCAAAAAACCCGGGGCCCCCAAAGGGGGGGGGGGGGTTCCCTTTTTTTTAAAAAGGGGGGGGAAAAAAAATAAAGGGGGTTTTTTTGTTTAAAAAAAA
>CAOLHI010006883.1:0-21708 GCA_948474755.1 Ctenosaura bakeri
GGGGGAAAACGTTCCATTTGGTTTTAAAATTCTAAGAAAATCCCTTACTATGTTACAATAAATCTTCTATTAAGTTTGTTGATCCGTGTAAGAGTGAATCTGTTCCTGACAGAAAGCTGAGAATCCTTTCAAAAAATGCACCAATTGATGGACCAGTCATTACTGAAGAAGAGCAAGGATCTGCAGAATCTGATGGAGCTACAGAAACTGAAGTGCCCCTGGATACCAAGACAAAATTGCGCCTGACCGAGGCTATGGAAACCCCCACAAGCGGCCAAACCTGGGTCGGGGTGAAAAGCCACATACGTCGTTGAGACAACGCAGAAGGGCCCCAGATGGGATACATCAGCAAAAGACCTATCCCTTTTGGAGGAGATAAAGCAAATGGAAACCGAACTGGAAAAAAAAGATGGGGAAAGATACTAAAACTCAAGACCATGCTACGCGAGATGCGCATCCGTCCCTCGCAGACAGGGAGATCACCAGGAGGAGAACCACGAGCGGCTGTCTCGGCGGCGGGCCCCCTGGTCCGCCCCAGCAACCAACAGGGCACACGCCAGCGCCACTGTTACTCAGAAATGTGGGAGACCTGAAAGCGACCTTAAAAAGGGAAGGGGGAGAAACTCTTTTTTTTTTTTTTTGACTATGGCAAACAATTTCATGATTGATCACGGCCATTATTTCGGGATGATGCGGCCCAAATTTTGATACCTAAGCCAGAGGATGAAAGGACTGGCGGGAGACTGGGTAGCGAACCTAAAATGACCCCCGCGCCCCAAAACTAAAATCTGCAGCTCTTCATGAACCTTTCTGGGGGAACGCTTTGAAGCCCCCCCATTTATTGGAAAACCCAAATATCAACTGAAACGAATGAAACAAGGCAGGAACGATGGGGGGAACGTATTCCCTGAATTTAGAAACCTGGCCACCAAAGTCCCGTGGAGTGATGAAATTCTAATTGAGTTATACAAAGATGGACTAAATCCTAAACCCACACGGGTGCTTAATGCAGGCCAATCCACAGACCCTGCTAGGTTGGGTCAGACTAGCTACTGAAATGGAAGGCATAACCCAGACTGTTCAGCTGAACCGACAAAGACAAGACGTGCCAAAACGACAACCTCGCTTTTCCCACCGTCCTCAATGCTGGGGAACGGAAAAACGTCCCCGTTTGGGCATGTGCTTTAACTGTGGAAAACCGGGCCACCTCGCCAACACCTGCCGCGGAAACCAAGCTCCGACTGGGACTAAGGGAGCACGAGCAACCCAAAGGATATAGAATTCACACATCAGACAGCGGCCGCCAAACAACCACTTAGACGCACTTCTAAGGACCCTGCAGCGGCGACAGGAGACTCCGATCCCGATGATGAAACCACCTCTTCGTCCTCATCTGACATAGATGGAGATTCTAAACCTGACTGCGATGACTGGCAAGCGGGGGGAAAACATCTGAAAATACTCCTAAAATTCCCCATTTTACGCCACGGTTGCGATTAGTGGCAGCGATGGGACTTTGCATGTACATAGGGCATTAATTGACTCTGGCTGCTCCAGAAGTTTGTTACACCCCAAATTGGCCAAACAATTGAAAACTCTTTATGAGCCCTTGGAATGCCCCATCAAATTAACGCAAATGGAGGGGACCTAAATGACTGGGGGAGTAATTAGTAAAATCACTAAGCCCATCTCATTTCAAATGGACAAAAAAAATTTTACAGCATGCGATTTCTAGTTCCCAAGGCGATGCAGTTCAAATTGGTCTTGGGAATCGATTGGCTTCGTAATATAACCCCCAGATAAACTGGACTGCTGGCACTATGTCCTCTTCAGATGAAAACTTTTCTATTCCCCATGAAGAATTCCCAACAAATTCCTTCACACTACCGAGACTTCCAAAAGGCTTTCCACGAAAGGGAGGCTGAACAAATTGCCTCCCCACAGGGAAATTTTACTGTAAACGGGAAATTTAAATTTCCGGGGCCACCCTGCCTAAACCAAAAATTTATCCCATGAGCCAAAAAGAACTCCTTGCTCTCAAGAAGTTCCTAAAATAAAAACTTGGCTCGCGGCTTTATCAAGCCCTCTACAGCCCCCACGGCGAGTCCTGTCTTTTTCCCGAAAGAAAAAAGACCCCAGCGCGGATCCGAGACTATAGTTAACTACTCTGCTATTAACCAGGTTATTTCCTCCAATTGTTATCCCATACCTCTGATACGGACTGTTTTGGACCATCTTGTTCAAGGAAAATATTTCACCAAACTTGATCTTAAAGAGGCTTTTCATAGGATTAGAATGGACCCGGACTCTGAGTGGCTCACCACCTTTGCAACCCCCAGGTAACTTTTTTTTACGGTTTTTCCCTTTGGCTTACAATCGGGGCCATCTGTTTTCCCAAAATGTTTTTGAACACCATTTTCCATGACTTGTTGTATCAGGGGGTTCTGATTTATCTGGATGACATTTTAATTTACGAATTTTTATGGAATCTCATGTGTCATTGGTTCGTGAAGTGTTACGAAGGCTTATAGATAACAACCTCGTGGTTAATCTATCTAAATGCCAATTTGACACCCAAACTTTTTTATTACTTGGGATATAGGATTCAAGATTGTTCACTTAAAATGGACCCTTGAAGATTAACTCCATTTTGCAATGGCCCGTCCCTAAAACTGTGAAGCAACTGAACAATTTTTTTTTGGGTTTTTTCAACTTCTACCGGAACTTTATTGAGGATTTTGCGGCCATAACGCTTCCACTCACCAACCTTCTACGGAAACCTAAAAATCCCCTGGGGGAAGGCGCATAGACTTTGTTGGTCGCCTGAGTGTCAATCGGCGTTTGACCATTTGAAATCTAAATTTACGTCTGAGCCCTTACTCCTTTTTCCCGACAGTACGAAGCAATTCATTGTGCAAACGGATGCTTCGGACTTTGCCATGGCAGCCGTTCTTTTTCAACATGACACCACAGGAGCACTCAGGCCTTGTGCTTTCATTTCAAAGAAATTTTCCCCTCAACAAGCTAATTGGCCTATTTGGGGGGAAAGAAGCCAAGGCTATCCATTTTGCGCTGTCCTCTTGGGTTATTTTTCTTGAAGGGGCTCGATCCCCTTTGAAGTTTGGACTGATCATAGGAATTTGCAAGCCTTACAGTCTGCTAAGAAAATTTCCCCCCAAGCAGGCGAGATGGGCTGAAATTTTTTAAAAGATTCCGATTTAAAATTGTTTTCAAACCTGGCCGAACTAACCAACTGGCGGACCCTCTCTCCCACTTCCCGGGTTTTTCGGAAACCCCCGGACGTCCCCCCACTCCAATACCTTGTTTCCTGCCTCCTCTCTGGCTTCTCAAGTGACTACTCGTGCATTAGCAAAGACAAGGCTTTCTGCCTCCTCTCTTTGTGCCCGCTCTCCGCGATGCTATCATTCATGCAGCGCATGCAGACTCCTGGCTACCGGCAAACAAGGATAAAATAGAATGGGTTGACAATCTCCCCTTTTATGGCACCAAGGTCTACGTTTCCCCTGCTGCCCGCGAGCAGGTACTTCATCGTTATCATGATTCCAAACCCGCTGGACATTTTGGGTTTTTGAAGACATTGCATGCGATTCGCCGCCTTTTTTGGTGGCCTGGATTAAACCCCTCCGTGCAAACTTACATTAAGCAGTGTGCCACTTGCAACGTTTCTAAGTCGCCCACATCTAAACCTCAAGGGCTCCTGCAACCTCTGCCTGCGCCTGCTAGCCCCTGGTCGGTCATCGCATGGGGTTTTATCGTGTCTCTTCCCTCTTCACACGGCTTTCATGTTATTTGGGTTGTTACTATCAAATTTTCCAAGCAATGTCATTTTGTGCCTCTAAAGAAACTACCCCGTGCTGACCAGCTGGCTGACCTGTTCGTTAATCATGTATGGGCCCCCACGGACTACCTTCGGTGATCATTTCGGACAGGGATCCAATTTTCACTTCCAAGTTTTGGACTTGTCTACTGAAAACCCTGGGAGTCACTCAGAAACTCAGCAGTGCTTATCACCCTCAAACAGATGGCCAATCTAGCGTGTTAACAAATCTCTTGAACAATTTCTTAGGTGTTTTGTTTCTGAGAACCAGAATGATTGGGCTCCGCTCCTTCCGTTCGCTGAGTTTGCCATCAATTCTGCGGTTCATATCTACTGGGGAAAACCCCCCCTTTTAAATAGTTTACGGCTTCCTTCCTTCTCCTTTCCCCCCCCCCCTCCCTCTCTTCCTCCGCCCCCCTTCTGTTTCTGCTTGGGTCTCTAAATTTTCTGGCATTTGGCAATGGGGGCAGATGCTATAGCATCCGCTAAAGCTTCCCACAAACGTTTCGCTGACCGTAAACGGAGAAACCCCCTTTACCAGCCCGGGGATTTGGTTTTCCTTTCTTCTAAGAACATTTCCTCTCCTTCTCCGTCTAAAAAACTTTCCCCTCGTTTTCTCGGACCTTTTCCTGTAAAAAAGGGCTATTAATGATGTCTCTTTTGAATTTCCCCCTTTTTCCCCTCAAGGCTATTCATCCTTTTTTTCATTCCAGTTTGCTGAAGAGGGCACCTTCGCTGACTTCTTCGCCGGCTGATGTTCCCCCGGTAAATTTAATTTGTACGGGGATTTTTTCCCATTTTTTTTCCCTTTTTTCCACTTTTCCGTGAAATTTTTATATTTTGTGTATCTTTATGTATTTTTTTTTTTTTAAAAAAAAGTGGGGCAGGATGTCGGGAGTCCTCCATGTTTTATTGTTTTAGGATAGCAGTAGACTGAGGAAATAGTGATAGTAGGCTGTTAGCTATTCCCAGGCGCCAACCATTCCTTCGGGGCCGGGAATTTCAAAGGAACCCGTTTGGCATGATAAACGTTCGTTCTTTTACAACTATCTTAGGAAAAAAACTGTCTGTTAAAGTGAAAGGTGGGGAAAACGTTCCATTCTCGAAGTTTAAATTTCTGAAAGAAGATCCCTTACTATGTTACAAAAAATCTTCTATTAAGTTTGTTGATCCGTGTAAGAGTAAACTTTTTCCTGACACCATCTGTCGGGAGTGCTTTGAGGGAGTTCCTGTATGGCTGAAGGGGGTTGCACTGGATCCCGGGGGTTTTTTAATTTAATTTTATGATTCTAAGTTAATGTTCTCTAACGTATGTGCTAGATATACTTTTTTGAAATCCTTCTTCAAGCTACACAGAGTGGGGCACTCTCTATATTTAAATAGATCCACGTTTTAACTTTGAGCAATGGGCTACAACTGCTGCCACCGCCGCCTATACAGTGACATTATTAAGAGTTCTGTGAAGCTTAAATTGCTTAGAAAGTTCCCCCAAAGGGACACGGGGGGAAAAAATGACAGGGGGAGCTCAGAGAAAAAACTGGCATTTTCAATTTTACACACAAGCGCAGCAAACACAGCACTTGGTAAAGCACATGCAACTTTTATGCTACTTTAAAGTTTCCTATAGGAGTCTTGCTTTCAGACAGATTAAAATAATCCAAGTACTCCAATTTTCTTTTTTTGGGGGGTCTGTGAACTTGGGATTTCCCCAGGGCCCCCCCCAGAACACCCGGGACTCTGGTGAGTACATCCCATCATCCACAGACTCCATTCCTCTCCCTTATCCCACACCCTATGGAGAGACCCCCTGCCCCCTCAGCAAGGAATATTACTGTTGCACCCAAAAGACTTGCTCTGGGTTTGGGAAGCAGCTGGTCCAGATTTGACCTGTGTATCAAAGTCACTTTCACTGCCAAGCCTCTGGCTGGTGAAGATTTGTTTTAACCCCTGAGGCTATGGGGAACCAACTGCTTGCAAAGAAAGGGCTTTCGCTGGCCATTTTTGTCTTTTTAACGGTTATGCTTAAAATGATTCTAATTCACTATGCAATTTAAATGCATGGTAGCAATAACTTTCTGTATGCTTGTAGTATTTGCGGTTGTTATTTGCTGTCAAACTGGCTTCCGTTTAGAGCCATCCTCTGAATGACAGGTGGGCCAGGGGGTTCAGGAACACAAAAATTGCAGGCAATGAAAAATGGCTAAGCAACAACCATTATCAAACAGTAGTTGGGTGGTAAGGGAAAAGGTTAATATGTGTGTTGAAAAAAAAGGCCCCCCCCCTTTTTAAAACCAAAAGGATGTGCTAACACTAGGGGTCCAGGAGGCGTGATGCCTGGAGGCTGGTGCCTGGGACCCCCAATTCAGCTCCCCCTAACCCATTCCTGTTGCCATAAAGAGCCAGAATAGACCCTATATCTTCTCCTTGGTGTCCATCCCTTCCCATCCATCCATGTTCTCACCTGGTAGGTGACTCTGCCTGCATAGTGCCTGCTGGAGAACTGGGGGAGAGGCATCTTTGGCTTGGGATACAGTGGGTTGGAGCCATGATGGTAATGACACTTTTGGAAAAAAGGGGGTTTTGTAGGGGAAGGACGGAGTAAGAACTAGTGATTTGGTTAGATCACCAGCAGGCTTGTGTTTTGGTTTTTGCCAGTCCCCTTTTTTAAGACCACCAGCTGTAATTTCTATCCTTCGGATAGCTGAGGCAGATTTTGGGAAAGAAGATGAGTCAGACACTTTCCAAGGGCTCTCATGATCCTGCGTGAGACTCCAACAAGAACAGGGAGCAACACAGAGATGCAACAGTTGTTGTAGATGCTGTGTGACCCCAAAAGTTGTTTCTGACTTAGGGCCACCCGAAGGCAACCCTATCAAAAGGTTTTCCTTGGCAAGATTTGTTCAGAAGGGGATTTGTCTTTGCCTCCCCCTGAGGCTGAGAGAGTGTGACTTCCCCAAGGCCACGCCCAGTGGGTTTCTCTGGCCGAGCAAGGATTTGAACCTGGGTCCTCCAGAGCTGTAGTCTATCACTCAAACTGCTACACCACACTGACTGAGGGCGTTTCCACGCTAGCCTGTTATAGTGCGATATTTTTTTTCACACCCTTGGGAACCGGGGGTTTTGGGTTTTTGGGAGAGGCTAGCCAGCCCCTCCTGAAACTGCAAACCCCAGGATTCCAGAGGATGTTGAAAGTGGAATCATCGCACTAAAAAACAGGCTAGTGCAGAAATGGCCTCATTCTCAGTTCATTTTGCCTCATCTTTGCATCCAGAGTCCATGAATAATCCAATCCCACAAGGTGCAAAGAAAAAAAAAGAACAGCCAGGGGACGCTTCCAGAAATTCTGGTTTCTGCATGGCGTAGTGGTTTGAGCTTTGAATTATGATCCGGGGAGGCCAGGGTTTGATCCTCCAGAAACCAGATCCCTGCTCAAGCCCCCCCAAAATTCCCAGGTCACACTCTCTCAGCTTCAAGGAAGACCATGGCAAACTGCAACTAAAATCTTGCCAAGAAGAACCTAGAACAGAAGAACTGTGAGTCAAAGTGAACTTGAATGCCAGGTTAACAACAACAGCGAGCAGGGGGCAGAATGCCACACCCATTATCCGTAGGCAAGATGCCCCTGAGCTTGTGCAAAGTGCTTTTGCCTTTAGATGGAGTTTTTAAAATTTGCTGTAAGAGACCACTCCCACCCACCTCCTTGAAAAAAAAAAGCTGCCCACCCATAGGCCCATGCCACCTGAGGGAAGCCACTTTGGCCCCAACTTTTTTTAAAATCCCATGAGGCTTCTGAGCAATGAGATCCATGCAGGGCTGGGTTTTTGCGGGAAGGCAAATTTCCCCTTCCACTCCAGCTGCTCCCACCCATTCCTCCTGAAGGAGAACACAGGGAAATAAATCCGCTGACAGCCTCACGAGAACAACCATCTACACAGGTATGTTTGGGGAGGACACACAAACAGAGCCTTCTTTGCAGTGGTTCCTGGGCTGGGGAAAACCCCCTGCCATAGGAAACCGAGGTGGCCCCATCCCTGTTCTTTTTTCTAAAAAGGGGCCCCCCTGGGCCTTTTAAGCGGATGGCCCCATTTTCCCCATCCTTGGAAACCCGGGGAGTTTGCAGTTTAACTGCAAACCCCAGGATTCCAGAGGAGGTTGCAAGTGGAATGTTTGGGTGCTATAACACTGTAGTGCGGAAGAAAAATGGCCCCAAAACCACAAGCAAATGAAAACAAATAGCAAATTGAAAACAAGGCAGGTCTCCATTAAATTCAGAGAGAGAAAAAGGGGAAAAAAGGAGCCGTTCCAGCTCCAACCGAAGATCCTGAAGTTCTGCCAGGGAGGGTGGAGGCTGCCCTTCCCTGCTCTTCCTCCTCCTCGAAGACAATCCTATTGAAAAGCCGGGGCCCCTTTTTGGGCGTCGTTATGCCCAGCTGTAAAAGGTGTTAAAGGAAATCCTGCTCAGAACAAGGAGGAGGGAAAGCGAAGAAGTCAGAAATCCCTGCGGTGGGAGGATGGCTGTTGAAACCGAAGGAGTTGGCAGAAACGGACAAATATCGGGTCTGAATGGGGGAAAACCTTTACAGACATTTTTTTTAAAAGCTTGGAAACCCTTGATAGGTTTTTTTTGGAGGAAAAAGGAAAAATATTTCATAACTGCTGATTTCAAGGCTTTATAGCCCCTTAGAACAAGTGCAGGAGCCGCCCCTAGAGAGAGAGAGAGGGCAGGGCTGTCCCATAGACATGAATACAGCTGCTGAAAACAAGAGCGAAAAGTTATTTCATTTTAAAATTTTGGGTAGACAAATTTTAACTGAAACTTATTTCTACTTAAAATGATATACCCCAAGTTATCTCTAGGTAAATCTCCAAGGTGTACCATCTTTTATATCCTAGGGATGTTTTTATAGAATACAGTGCCAAAAAAAGCCTCCTCCGTTCTTCTGGGCCCCCCCGGTGTCTGGGGGGGAGGCCGAGTCCCACAGCGCCCAGTCCCCCCCCTTCTCCAGCCGAGAGGAGGGGACCCAGAAGGGCACCGCCGCCTCCTCCCCCCTCCCTCTCACCTGACAGGAGAAAGCAAGAAAGAGTCCGCTCCCTGCAGCCTCCCCCCTCTGTCGGCCCTCCGTCCCCTCGCCAAGAACCCCCCGGGGGAGGGACCCGGGGGCCCGACCCGCCCTCCCAACGGCTCTTAACCGCCAGGGGGCTCCGCGCCCCGGGGCCTCCCTGCCTGGAGGCCAGGCGAATCCCCTCCGCGGCCACGTGACCTCGTTTGGGGGGGTCACGGGGGGGCAAGAGGCAGCACCGAGGCCTCCCCTCCTTCTTCCTCTTTTCCTTCCTTCCTTCCTCTCTCCCCTTTTGCCCCGCCGCCTTTTTTTTCCCATCCGCCCCGCAGGGAGCCCGGAAACCCCCCTCCCTCTCTCCCCCCCCTCCCTCTCCCCCCCCCCTAGGGGCCCATTTGGGAGTCCCCCTTTCCCTCCACCACCACCCACCGCAAAGCCTCCCTCCGGCCGGCGGTCCTCCGGTGAGCAACGAGCGTGGCTTCCTAGAGAGGCAGGAAGGAGGCTGAGGGGGGGGAAGGATGAGAGTAAAAAACTTCCTCCCGTCAGTTTGCGTTTTCCAAGCGAGGAGGAGAGGTAAGGCGGGACCCCCAATGTGGGGGAGGGGAGGGGGCGCCCCAGGGCCTCAGGAGGGGGGAGGGGGGGGTCTTCTTTCTTTCCTTTTCTTTAAACCCGAAAAAAGGGGCGGGGTGGGGGGGGGAAAAGGGGGGCCCCCCCCCCAGAAGGCACCGAGGCCTCCGCCCTTCCCTCTTCCTTCCTTTCTTTCCCCCCCTTTCTCCCCCCCCCGGCCCAGCCGCCCCCAGGGAGCCCCCCGGGGAAGCGGAGAGGGGCCCCCCTCAGTCAGCCGGGGCAGCGCCCGCCCCCTCCCGCTCTCAGGCCGCCCCCGGTTCCCCCCCGCCCCGCTGGGAGCCCAGGCAGCCCCCCCCCGTCTCTCTTCCTCTCTCCCCTTTTTTGGGGGGGGGTGGGGGGGGGAGGCCAAGTTCCCCCCAGAGGCCCCCCCCCCCCTCCTCCTCCCCCCCCCCCCCGGCCTGCTGGCTCTGACCCCCCCAAAGGGCCCCTCCTGGCTCTCTGGGGAAGCCGGGCCTCCGGTGGGGAAGGGAAACCCAGGGAGGGGCCCACGGCCGCCCAGGCCTTCAGGGGGGGGAACCCCCACCCAGCCCAGGAGGGCGCCTTCCAGATCCACCCCCCCCCCCCACAGGAACCCAAACCCCTTCCCCCTCCCCAGGGGGCTCCCCCCAAAGCCCCCCGGAACTGGAGGCCGCTTTTTTGTTCCATTTCGGGGGAGCCCCCAGTCCCCCCAGCCCTGCTCCCCCATCCCATAAACCCCCCGTGGGTTCCCTTGGGGCACCAACAGCCTGGTTCTCCGGCCAGATGGGAGAGGCCAGGCGGAAGACCCCCTCCCACCCCCCTTTTCCCTGAGGCAGATTCCAAATATTTGAACCCTGAGTGCCCCAAAGGGGAGCTCCTCCTCCACTGGATGGTTCCCCAGGTAGAGGAGGAAGGGAAGGACGGGCGGCTGAGCCCCCAACACAGGGGAACAGGCGGGGTGACCTTGGACAAGGGACACTCCCCGGCCTCAGAGGAAGGCTCTGGGAAGGCAAGGCCATGAAGGCTTTTGGGGAGACGGCACGGAGTTACGGTTTGACTGTTGGACTGGGACTCTGGAAGGCTTTGGGTCTGAGTCTCCCCTCAGCCATGGGAGCCCCCGGGCCCCCTTTTCCCCAACAAGAAACCCTCCCAGCCTCAGGGGAACGCAGGGGTGGCAGATCTCCCCAAAATGAGAGATATGGCTAAGAAAAGCCTGTGGGAAGGTCCCCCTAAGTCAGGGTTGACTTGAGGGCACATAACGTGGGAGGCAGCGTAGTGTAAGGGTTTGGATTTTTGGGGCCCGAGGGAGGGCGGAATTTGGATGAGAGTGACAATCAGGAGTCGTCTGGCCCGTCTGCAGAGGCAGGGAGGAAGAGGCGCCCTGAACAAATGAGTTCCCCTTTTCCTTTCTGTGTCCCCCTCTGGGCCCCCACCCAAACCCCCCGCCCAATCCTGAATCTTTTCCTAAAACCCCCACCTTTCTGAGAAAAACCCCCCCCACTCTGGCTCTCCCTTCGCTGCCCCGGCCCATCCAGTGACACAGTCTGTTTGGTGTCACCAGTTGCTGGCAGAACTTTGCCTGGAAAGGGCCAAAACAGAAGGGGTTAGGAAAATTTCCCCCTTTAAAAAGTAAGGGGATATTCCACTTTCAACATCCTATGGAATCCTGGGGGGTTTTCCCGTTTCTGGATGGGACGGCTGGCCCCAGGATTCCAGAGCATGTTGAAAGTGGAACCAAAGGGTATGTCTAGTGCGGAAACGGCCTTAGTCTGGCTGCCCAGAGTCAAAAGTGGAATCAACCCACAAGGGCCCTCTCTGTGTGTTTGTGCCTCTGTGTTCCTCCAAATTGCCTGTCCACTTATGATGATCCATTAATTTTGTATGTTTTTCTTAGGAAAGGAAACCCCACACAGAGCTGGTTTTGCCATTTCCTTCCTCTGAAACATACTCTCTGGCTTCTGAGATTGTTGGTCCCATCCAAGTACTAACCAGGGCTGAGTGTGCTTAGCTTCCAAGATCAGACCTGGCCTGGTTCCTTTAGGGTATTGAGTTTTCTCTCTGTAACCGCTCTTCCAAAAACCCCGGGCTTTTCCCCCCTTCCCCCCCATGCATCATCAGTGCCATCATGACAGATGGGAGTGTGTGAGAGGTGTGTGTGTGTGCAAAGTGTGGCCAAGGGGCACCAGAAAAACTGTGGACAAGATGGCAAAAATTGTGATGGGGGGGAACACAAAGCTAGGGGGGGCTGCAGCTTTTGCCGAGTCTGTTGAGAAGAAAAGGAGACTTGGAGAAATAAAAAGAAATTGGGGGAAATTTTAAAAACAGCCGAAATAGTGGGATGGCAGGGGACTATCTGGGACTGCCCCAGCCCATTTGGGAGAGCTGGAGGAGAAAGGGAAATGGGGGCTTCGGTGATTGCCCACCTGCTCATTCTGGGGGTTTGATGGGCTTTCTTGTCTGAGACTGTGAAAGAGAATGCCTCAGGGTTCAAAAAAAAAATGGAGGGCAGGCAAAGGGAAAGCAAGTCCCTCCCCCAGTTCCACTGGGTCTGGGCCAAATGTTCCTCAGCCTTTGGCCCTCCTAAAGATTTGGGCCTCACCTCCCGGATGTCCTAGCCAGTGGGCCAATGCTTGGGAATTCTAGGGGGTGAAGCCTCAAACATCTCAAGGACTAAAGTTTGGAAAACCATTCACCTCTGCAGCTTCCAATGCATTCCTATTCCCCCACACGCACAGACCCACACCTTGCTTGTTCTCCCATCGCTGGCAGGAGAGAGGAAGCTGTGCAGGGGCTCCAGTTTTGCTTCCCCACACGCCCAGCTGCGTTCAGCAAGCACTCAAGGGAAGTGAAAGAGACAAGTGGGCGGCAATCCAAGGGGGGCTGCCCCCAGCCAAGGGCAAAGCAAAGCTTCCCCAGAAGGCCACTCCCGCCCCCAGCCCCCTCCCCCCCCCCCAGAGCGCTCCCACACCCCCTCTTCTTAGACACCCCCAGGGCCGTAAGAGCCCTCGAGGACAGCAGAGCTGAGCATCAGTGCATAGGCAATGGGGGGGAACCCCCCCGCCTTTCCCGACCTCCATTGGGGATAGATGGGGGGCCTGGCCCCAAAAGCAAAAGGAAGGGTTTCCCTGGATTGTCTCCCTTCCTTCTCAAGGTCTTCCTGATGGCTGTGGCCTGAGCCAGTGAGGAACTCCCTCCCCCACAGGGTTTCATTTGCAACGTGCAGCTGTGCTCACTGGCGGGAAGGGTGCACAGAGTCCTTGACTCTGAGGCTATGCGAGGGACTGGGGTGCTCCTTGCGTTGGGCACAGGGCGCCTTCCATTGCATGCTCACCCAGCAAAAGGGAAAAACAGCATCCCTCTGAGGAGGAGACCCCCAGGAAAGCCGACTGAGGTCTAAGACCTACAGTGTCCCCTTAGACTTAGGACCAAGCCCACCACACCCTTAAAAAAGTCCCCCCTGTTGAACCTCAGGCTGGGAAGGTTGAATTTATGGAGAGATTTGGGGGTTAGGAAGGAGGGGGGGAAGAAAAGACTCCAGCAGTCTGTCTTTTTTTTGGAATGGACCCCCACCCCATACCCCCGCCATCTGCCCTGATCTGGCAGGGACACCCCCAGTTATTTCTTGTTGTTGTTGTTGTGTGTTGTTGTTGAAGTCACTTCCACCTTATGGCAACCCTAAGGCCAACCTATCATGGGATTTTCTTGGGAGAAATTTTTTCAGTCTTCCTCTGAGGCTGAGAGTGTGTGACTTGACTGAAAGGTTATTCCGTGTGGGGGTCTGAGCTCTGGTCTCCAGAGTCATCACGGTCCCAAAGTTCAAACCGCTACACCCTGCTGCCTCTCCAAATAATTTTCTCCCAGCCCCGTTTCTGAACTTCTCTCCGGGAAAGTCCCATTTCTTTCTCTCTCCTTCTGCTCTTCCTTCAACTTCCCCCCTTTGGTCCCGAGTTTGGGTTCCCGTTGCTGCAAACTGAATTCTAAGGGCAAAAGTAGTTTCCGGGAGTTAACTTGGCCAAGGGGAGGGGAAAGGAGGGGGCTCGGCCCCTGTGACCTTCCCGTGGCACCTGCCCGGTCACCCCGGGGCCTTTGTGGTCAGAAAGGTGGGCTTTCTGGGCCCACCGATTCCGGGTTCCAGGCTCTCTTCCTCTCCTCCCTGGGGGGGGGTTCACCTGCTTTAGACTGGGCACTTTCCCCGAAAGCAGGGGCCCATGAAGTTAAATGCAACCCCCATCACCATAGAGGAAAATTTGAGTTTCAATGAAAAACTAACAACAGCAACATGCTAGTCTGTCCGGATGTCTGTGTGTTCAAGCGTTTTTGATTAGGATGAACGGGGGAGGGAGGAAGGGGGGGTGGTTTGGTGGGGTGGAAAAGGAAAACCCCCTCCCCCAAAGGCACTGAGGGGGCCCCCCTCCTTCCTTCCTTCCTTCCTTTTTTTTTCCTTTTTTTGGGGGGGGGGGCTCCACAGGGCTGTGGCATCATGGGGGGGTTTGGGGAAGGGAAAAAGGTCCTTCCTGGGGTGGGCCGGGTGTCAGGGCAGGCGGCCCCTCCTGGGCTCTGCGGAGGCCAGAGGAGCCAAAGGCGACTTTAAAATGAGGGTGGGGAATGGTGGAAGAAAGGGAGGGGGGGACTCCCAGCCTCTCTGTCCCTGGGGAAAGGGGGGGGTGAAGGGGACACCTGAGCTCTCCTGGGGGACAGGGAAGGGGCTGCTACAGGGAGGAGGCCAGGCCTTGGGGGCGTTTGTGGAGGGAGGAGATGCTGGAGGCCCGAGGGGGAGGGCAGGCACAGGGCAGTGGCAGGGGGGGGGGTTGGGGCCCAAAAGGGTTTTGGGGGGGCCCTGATTTCCTTCCCTCTGCAGGACTCCCCATGGCAGTGGGGCATGATTGTGGGGCGGCAGGAAGGGGAGGGGTTGAAATTAACCTCACTCCTATTTTGCCTTTCCAAAAAGAGACCCCCCCCCCCGGAAACAGATGACTGAGTTGGAAAACCTCCCCGACAACAACACACACACACAGACCCAGCTGTGCTGTTCATCTTCTCCCTCCCCTCCCGGAGCTGCCTGTGGTCTCCTCTGGCCACCAGGATCCCTTCCTGAGGGAGGCTCTGCACTTGGAGGTCCCGAATCCCCCACTGAGGGTCCTTCCGGAGCTCTTCCTGACCCTCATTTACAGCTTAAAAAGTTCCCCCTTTCCCCCCACTGAAGGCCTTGGACCCTCTCCCCCCCGCAATCCGTGATCCAAATCCTTTTCTGGTTTTGTGAAAAAAGGGTAGTTTGGGGTGCTGAATCGTGCTGGGGGTACCTGCAACCTGGTTTGGGGGGCAAGGGAACCCTTTTTTCCCGGGGGAAACATCCTGAGAGTCAGAGAAGGTCTCAGGGCCACCAACCCAGCCTTGGGGCCCACCTACAGCTCCTGGGACACACCCTGGTGGCCCTCTAAAAGCAAGCGGCAAAATTTACTAATTGAACTGGAGAAAGAGTGGAAAGCGCAGGGGTCTTTTCCCACCCCCGAAGCACAACAGCACTTAGTTTAATTCCCAAATTTCTCCTTAAAAATAGAGCAGTGGCGTCTGTGTGGGATTAGCTTTGTGTGTGTGGGGGGCATCACAAAGGAGGGATCGTTTGTGGTTATAGAAGTGTTGGGTTTTCTCCCCCTTTTAGCTCCTCGTCTACTTGGAGAAGGTAGCCATGAATTTCCTTTCAGAGGTCGGCTGGGGTCCAGAGCAGAAGGCTGTCTATAAGGAGCCGCAGCGGAGGATAAAGGAAGGTGTCCCTCTGGGTAAGGACCCCTTTTGCCTTTTTTGGGTAGATGCTGGAGGACTGAATTACCGTTCCCTTTGGGCCCCGGGGCACCCCCACTTTTGGGGGGAAGCCAGCCTGGAGGTGGGCTTCCAGGCCACACACACTGGGATCCACTGGGACAAGCTTGAGCTCATCTGGCGAGTGAGAAGCTTGCAGAGTTCTTCCCTTTTTTAACTTACTTGAGTGCAGAGTGTGGGTCTTTCCCCCCTTCTGTGGCCCAGTTGTTCCTAATGGCAGAAAGAGTTTGAACCACGAGACTTTTGCTGGAGACTTTTGGGAGTTAAAACTCTCTCCCCAGCATTTTCTTTGGAAAAAGGGAAAAAAATTGTTGGAGAAAAAGATGGGAATTTAAATTTATGGAAATTTTCCCGTTTCTATGTGTAGCCTTATCTTATTTTTTTTAAACTGTGGGGGAAAAAAGTTTAATTTTACAGACTTCACCAAGAGTCTCAGAGAATGCAGGTGTGCAACCAGAGGTGTATTGTTTTTCTCCCGTCTAAAAATCAAAACAAGTTTCCCCAGTTCCTTAGGCAGCGGGATAGCTATGGGAAGCCCCACAAGAAAGATGCAAAGGCAGGCCCCCCCCCACCCACACCCCATGCTCTCCAGCTCTCTCCGTTTGACAGGGATAGCCCCATTAACCCCCGTTTTCCTTTACTTTTTCATGTCTTTTAAAATGTTTTCCCCAAAGTTTTCCTCCCTCTTTCTCCTTGGCTTCCTTCTGTTGCTACAGACTGAGTTCAAAATGCCCCAAAAGTTCAACTAGTTAACTGGGGGGGGGGGAGTAGGAGAGGGGTAGCTAATACATTGGAAGATAGGAAAGGAATTCAAAACAATCTTGATGAACTAGAAAACTGAGTTGGAATTAATAAAATGAAATTCAGCAGGGCCAAATAAAAGCCCTTTCATTTAGGCCACAGAAACGAAATGTGCAGATATAGGTTGGGTGAAAAATTAAGTTACATACTTTATGTGAAAAGGACGTGCGCAGTATTGTTGGTAATAATTTGAACAAAAAGCCAGCTGTGAGCTGCAGCAAAAAAATGGAATACTATTTTAGGCTGCATTAAAAGAAGTAGACAGACAGACACTTTATTTCGGTCATTGACCAATAAAACAATAATAAATACAGAATAAATACATAAAAAAACTAACAAAAACAAATAGCAAAATTACAAAATTAAAAACGGCTCGCATCAGCCACTATTGCTATTATTAACCATTTGAGAACGTATCTTACACATGATATAGAAAAACTTTGCTACTTTGAGCATAAAAGTTTGCTCCTGATTATCCAGCAGATGGCGTAGAAGAAAATTTTTTAAAAGTCCCGGGAAAATTTGGGGTTAAAAAAGGAAATAATAGCCTTGACGAATGTCTCGGTAAAACTGACAATATAGGAGTACATGAATTGTAAATTTCTACCACACCGGTATTGCAAGGGCAAAATCGCATATCATAAGGAATTTTCCTATATTTCCCTTCCAATATCGCTGTGGGAAGAACATTAAATCGAGCCAGTGTTAAGGGCCCCCTGAATTTGGGCACAGTGACGCAGTATAAGTATGCGGCTGGTCTAAAAGATCATCAGTTGATTATTGGCAAGTGTATAGTTAGTAAAGGTAGCAATTTCTATTTGACCTTCTATATCTAAGGGGGCCTTTGTTTTCAATAGCTTTTTTTATTTCCTAATTGGAAAATTGTTTAAAGTTTAAAAAAGGTTTAAACTTTGGAAACAAGCTGTTTTGAAGGAAAACCCACCACCAGAATTAATGGGCAGTATTCTGAAAAATTGTGGCTTTGAAAGGTAAAGAGGTTTAAAGATACTTGATTTTTAAATTTTTGAAATTTCCTCCCTTCGCAATACAGCATTTGGAACACATCGAGGAACCTGAAAAATATTCCTCAGAAACTTTGTTTGGACTCTTTGAGACAAATCGTGTTACTATACATCCCCAGCTGAGCTCCATATAACAGTTGGGCTCGGGCTTTAGATGAAAAGTTTAATTGCAGCTGGGATGAACTGTGCTCCTTTACTGAAGTAATAATTTTGAATGGCTACAGCAACTCTCTGTGCATTACTGGACACGTAATCTGAGTGGGCATTTCTATTCCTGAAGCTTGAAAAACTATCCCCAAATATTTAAAGATCTTAACCTGCTCAACTAATTGCCCTCCTAGGACCCGACTTCTTTGCTTAGGGTGTTTTGAAAAGGTAAGGATCTTAGTCTTGGTGTAATTTATTATGAATTCCCCCCAGCACAGTACTGGATAAGTGATCTAAAGGCCTCAAGGCCAACAGAGGTCAATGACAAGTTTACGCATCATCAGCATATAATAATAAATTAATATGCCTATGAGCTAATTTGGGGGGAGGGAAAGGGAAAGAGTTACTCAGAAAAGGGAAATCAATGAGTTTATATAATAGTTAAATAAGAGTGGAGCCAGGACACATCCCTGTCTGACTCCTTTCTTTACTTGTACTTCCTTAGTGACATGTCCTTTATTGCCAAACCTGACCTTAAATTTGGGTATTCTCATGAATTTTGATGAGCAACAGAAGTAAGCGCTTGTCTATTGTGGAATTTTTAAGTTTGAGCCATAACTGGATTAGATATTGAGTCAAATGCTGACTTAAAATCAATGAATGCTGCATAGAGAGATTGACCAACTTGATGAGTGTACTTCTCTACGAGATGTTGCAGACCATTGGTATCTATTGTCATTCCCTTTCCCAAAAAACCCCTTTTTCACCCTAAAAAACCCCCAATTTACCCAGTCTATTAATTTAACCTGTAATTTTAGATAATTTTATAATCTGACAAACAGCTTTTGGGGGAAAATTTACAGGATCATCTCTTTTACCTTTCTTATAAATTGGGATTATTATAGCTAAGCCCCAGTCTTTTGGAATCATAGCTGTACGGTCAATTACATTAAAAAGTGAGGTTAACAGGGATCCACCAGTCTAGGTCATTTTTTATTATCTCATAGGTGATAAAATAACCAGGTGCTTTCCCTGGTCTGAGTTTTTTAATTAAGTCTTGATTTCTACACAAGAGACTGGAGGCCAGTATGGAAGGGAAGATATATCCAGCTCCAATTCAATCAGGGAGTTTTCCTTTTTCAGCGTACATAGATCTAAAATGGTCTTCCCAGATATGGGCTGGAATCTGGGATGACGGACTAAAAATATTTCTTGGGAAAGATGGTGCTACCACTCCCCAAAAAGAGAGTGGAGTTATTTGTACTAGCTGCTGCTATCAGACTTTCCCCAAAGAATTTAAATCCCTTTTTCTGCGGATCAGCTGTTTGTACTGTTTTTTCAGTCTCATGAGTTCTGATATTGAGAAGATTTATTTCTCTTTATACAATTTGAAAAGCCGCTTTAAAAATTAGGCTTCGTGGCACTCTTGATCAAACCACTATGTCGGTCTGTTTTTTGCCCAAAAAAATTACTTTGGGGGAACAGTTAACAAAGACTGAATTAAATTGATTAAGTTGTTAAAACTATCCAATACCTCATCATCTGACTTTGGGCTTACTATTAATGAGTGAAGGCATTTAGCTGGTTCCCTTCCCAGGAAATCTGTAAAATTTCCGCTTGATGTGGTCCCATTTGGCACGTATAGGACAAGGTAAAGACATCACTGTAATATGGCGTGTAGGACACATCCTATCGAAGGCCTTCATACACAACATAACGGGAAATATACTCTCAGGAGGCTACAACTGAGAATTTAGACAGGAGGGTATTAAACCATTGAGATGCCAACATAGTCAAAAAGGGGAGGGCTTACGACCAATCCAGTGAGTGTACTCAGCTGGATAATCATCACTTGTAGACCCATTAGAATCACCAAATTCAATTTGGAAAAAGTTTGCATTAAGCACAATCCTCTATAATCACTAATTTTCTTTAGACTGGCGGCACAGAAGGGGGGAAATTAAGGGGGGAAATGTTGGCAATGAAATTTAGCAAAGAGCGATCATCATCTGCTCCAGTTCTTGCATTAAAAACAAGCCACTATGGTATGGCACAGGAAATGCTGCCAAATGTTTTCCACATAAGTTCAATTTATCCCATACATGTTTTATCTGTGCACGAACATATAAAGGTGGAATATAACATTGATCAGTACAAGTTTCTTATTGAACTGAAGCAAAACTGCCAGTGTATATTGGTCTAATGAATAACTAGTTACTTGTACCTTTAAAAAGGTAGATATCAAAATACCTAACCCCCCACAGAGCCTCCCACGTCCCGTGCCCGGTACAGCATCTAACGTAATTGTCTTATACCCTTCCATGAAAAATGTTGCAGCCCATGTCTCCTAAAAAAAATTATATGATATCTAGATATGTAAGCTGAGAACGAAAGGGGCTCTACTTCTAGATTTCCATCCTGCAATATTCCAGGCAATAAAAGCCAGGGAGACAGCATTTGTTGAATGTCATTCAGCTTCATCCATCATGGGGGCTAATGCAGGCAACTTTTTGGCTCATGGCTCCTGCATTGCCTGTTACTGAATTATGGTAGCTTGGAGCAGGTGTCTAATATCCTTTGACTTCGTTAAGGGGTCATGTAGGGACTGTTATACTGTCTCTATTTTTTGTGAGTCATCACTCTCATCTCCTATCACTGTGGTCAGATCAATTAGATCTCCAACCGGCTGGCTAGATAAAAATGTAGTTGGGCTCTTCGAACTGGAGCACCTTCTTCTTTTTTTTCCCCTTTATTGGATTTGAGGATTCAGGAGTTGTACATGTCGGTGGCCCACCAGAAGGACAGCTGGAAAATAAAGGTAGTTAATAGACACTGCAGCAGTAGATACTGACTGGAGCACAGTTTTAAATGCCTCTAGTTTGCACAATATGGTTTGTTGTTCCTCAGTGGAGAAGTACCAAAAATCTTGATAAGGCTTCCTCATCCTCCATGGGATCATTGTTATTTGCATTTTCCTGATGATTAAATCATTGATGTTATTTCTCTGGTGTAAACCTTCTCTTGGTCTTTGGGCTGCTGGGGTAGTCTGCTGTATCAAGGATTGCTTTTAGGCTCATAATCTTCATGTTTATATCAACCTCCTGTACATGTTTAGATCTCTTCCTATAGCTTAACAGCGGTTGTACAATATTATTATGAAAAACACGAGTAGGTATAATTAAGAAACTCCTTTCAATTCCTTTCTTTCCAAAATTAATGAGGAAGGGCAAAATGCTTACATGTCAATATTATTCTTTCAAAGCCATGCCATCTGGGGAGCCAGGAATTCCAGTTATCTCTCTAGAGTATATCCTTCGTTGGAGGAGTTGTGAGAGTGAATAAAGTACTACTCGTTTGTTAACCATTTCCCCTCATTAAGAGGGTTGATTGCAAACCAAAAAACCTTTGGTTAATGTTAATTGTCCCTGTTATTTTTCTTCATGTGATATTTGAACATGTGTGGGCTGGATATTCAGCAACCTCAGAGGTTGGCTTCACAGAGGGTTTTATTACATGCTTTCCCATTATGTCCTTGAGTTCATCTATTTTTCATTATATCTAGTAGCTTTTCAAAAATTGCAATAACTGTTTTGGCTGTTAAAAGGCAATTCTTAGCCCCCAGTTCCAAGCCCCATTTACTTTCTTGTGGTTTTTAAGGTATTCTCCCCTTTAATTTCTGAAAAGCCTTTTTAAAGAAAAAAAAAATATCTGCTTCCCATTCAGACGAGACATAGGATTTATCCATAAGGTTTGTATGTGTAGGTGAGGAGTACAAAAAGGGGAAAAGGGCTTGTTTTTTGGATCTTCATACTGGAAAAAATCCTCAGCCTTTGTTGTCTAAAGTAATCCGTCTGAATTTCATTAGGCTCAGAACTCTCTGTGACTTCTCAGACTACTCCCCATTTTAAACAACTCCTTTTTTCCTTTTGGGCTTTTCTCTTCCCTTTGTTTTTCCCATTCCCGCCTTGTTGCAGTGTTATTTATAGTTATTTATAGTTATCCGAAAGGGTTAACTCCAGCTATCTGTCTCCAATTAAGCCCGGATACACTAAAGTTTAACCAAGAAACTCCTACAACTGATAAGCCCTTTTAAAATAATTAAAATTAAAAAAACCAAGAGCTCACTGAAACGCTAAAACGCTGCCTGCGGCCATCTTTTTCTTCCTAAATATTAAAAAAAGTATAATTTCCAAGCTGGGGAGGAAGCCCCCCCGCAGTCTGTGCTGGTCAGGACAAATCACACTCTTTAAATACCTCACGGGCTGCCACGAAGGAGAGGGCACAGGCTTGTTTTCTGTTCTTTCAGAGGGTAGAACCAGGTCTAATGGTTTAAATTGTGGGGGGATAGATTTTGATTGAAGATGAGAAGGAATTTTTAGACAGTGAGAGAGGCTCAGCAGTGGCTAAATTTTTAGATAGGTAGTGGGAGCTTTTCCCCGCC
>CAOLHI010006884.1:0-13659 GCA_948474755.1 Ctenosaura bakeri
GGGGAAAAAAAAAAATTTTTTAAAAATTTTTTTTCCCAAAAAAAGGTTTTAAAAAAAAATTTTTTAAAAAAAATTTTTCCCCCCCCAAAAATTTTTTTTTTTTTGGAAAATTGGGGGGAAAAAAAAAAAATTAAAACCCCAAAAAAAAAAAATTTTAAAAAAAAAAAATTTAAAAAAAGGGGGGGGGGAAAAAAGGGGGGGAAAAAATTTTTTCCCAAAAAAAATTTTTTTTTAAAAAAAAAAAAAATTTTTAAAAATTTTTTCCCCTTTTTAAAGGCCCTTTTTTAAACCAAAAATTTTTCCCCCAAAACCCCCCCTTTTAAAAAAAAAAAAAAAAATAAAAAAAAATTTAAAAAAAAAAAAAAATTTTTTTGGGCCCCCAAAAAACCCCCAAAAAAAAAAAAATTTTTTTTGGGGGGTTTTTAAAAAAAAATTTTTAATTTTAAAAAACCCAAAAAAAAGGGGAAAAAAAATCCCCCTTTTTTTTTTGGGAAATTTTTTTTTAAATTTTTTTTTAAAAAATTTTTTTTTGGGGGTTAAAAAACCCAAAAAGGGGGGTTTTTAAAGGGGTTTTTAAGGGAAAAATTGGGAAAAAAGGGGGGCCCCCCCCCCCCCCAGGGCCCTTTTTTCCCCCTTTTTTTTAAAATTTTTTTTTTCCCCCCGGGGTTTTTAAAAGGGGGGGCCCCCCTTTAAAAAAAAGGGGGAAAAAAAGGGGGTTTTTTAAAAAAAATTTTTTTAAAATTTTTTTTCCCAAAAAAAACCCCTTTTTTAAAAAAAAAACCCGGGGCCCCAAAGGGGGAAAAAAAAAAATTTTTTTTTTTGGGGGGGGGGAGCCGGGGGCCCAAAATTTATTCCCCTTTTTTTGGGGGGGGTTTCCCCCCGGGGGGCCCCCCCCCAAAAAAAAAAGGGGGAAAAACCCCCCCGTTTTTTTAAACCCCCCCCCAATTTCTGGGGGGGTTTTGAAAAAATTTTTTGGGCCCCCCGGGGGGGCCTTCCTTTCCCCGGCCAGGGGGTTTTTTTCCTAAACCAAAAAAACCCCCCGGGGGAAAAACCAAAAGGGGGAAAAAAAAAAAAAAAAAACCCCCCCCCCCCCTTTTTTTTTTTTTTTTTTTTGGGGAAAATTTTTTTAAAAAAAAAATTTTTTTTTTAAAAAAAAACCCCCCCCCGGAAACCCCAAAAAATTTAAAAAAAACCCAAAAAAATTTTAAAATTTTTTTGGGGGTTTTTTTTAAATTTTTTGGGGCTTCCGGGAAAAAAAAAATTTTTTTTAAAAAAAAGGGGGGAAAAAAAAACCCCAAAAAACCCCAAAAAAAAATTTTTTAAAAAAAACCAAAAGGGGGCCCCCCGGGTTTTTTTTTTTGGGGGCCCCCTTTTTCCCTTTTTTTTTTCCCCCCGGGGGGGGTTTTAAATTGGGGTTTTTTAAAACCCGGGGCCGGGGAAAAAACCCCCCGGGGGGGGAAAAAAAATTTTTGGGGGGAAACCCCTCCCAAAAAAGGAAACCGGTTTAAACCTTTAAAAAATTGGAAAAAAAAATTTCCCCTCCTTTTTGGTTTTTTAAAAGGGTTTTTTAAAAAACCCAAAAAACCCCTTCCCCCCCTTTTTAAAAAAATAAAACCCCCCCCCCCCTTTTTCCCCCCCCGGGGGGCCCCTGTTTTTAACCCCAAAACCCTTTTTTTTTAAAAAATTTAAAGGGGTTTTTTTAACAAAAAAAAGGGAAAATTTTTTTTTTAAAAAAAAATTTTTTTTTTTGGGCCCTTTTTTGGAAAAGGGGGGGCCCCCCCCCCCCCCCCCAAAAAAAAAAAAAAAAAAATCCGGGAAAAATTTGGGGGAAAAAAAACGGGGGGGGAAAATTTCCCCCCCCTTTTTTTTTTTCAAAAAGGGGGTTTTTCCCAAAAAAAATTTGGGCCCCCCCCCTTTTTTTTAAAAAACAATTTAAAAAACCCCCCAAAAAAAAAACCCCCGGGGGGGAAAAAAAAAAAAGGGGGTTTTAAAAAACCCCCAAAAAAATTTTTTTTTTTAAAAAAATTTTTTAAAATTTTTTTAAAAGGGAAAAAAATTTTTTTTTGGGGGTTTTTTTTAAAAAAAATTTTTCCCCCCTTTTTTTTTTTTTTTTTTTTTTATTTTATTTTTTAAAATTTTTTTTTGGGGGGGGGGAAAAAGGGGGGAAAAGGGCCCCCAAATTTTTTCCCCAAAAGGGGAAAACCCCCAGGGGGGGTTTTTTTAAAATTTTTTTTTTTTAAAAAAATTTTTTCCTTTTTAAAAAAATTTTTTGGGAAAAAAATTTTTTTTCCCCCCCCTTTTTTTTTTTTTCTTCTTGGGTTTTTTTTGGGCCCCTTTGGTTTAAAACCCCCTTTTTAAAAAATTTAAACCCCCAAAAAAAATTCAATTTTTCCCCCCTTTTTAAAAAAAAAAAAAAAACCTTTGGGGTTTTTTCCTTTTTGGAATTGGTTTTGGGAAAAAAAAGGGAACCCTTTTTTTAAACCCCTTTTTTTAAAACCCCCTTTTTTTTTTTGGGGTTTTTTTTTTTAAAAAATTTTTTAAAAAAAAATTCCTTTTTTCCCTTTATTTTAAATTTTTTTTTTTTTTTTCCCCCTGAAAAAAACCCTTTTTTTTTCCCCCCAAAATTTTTTTTTAAAAAAAAAAAACCGCCCCGGAAAACCCCCCAAAAAAAAAAAATTTTTTTAAAAATTTCCCCCCCAAAAAAAAACCCCTTTTGGGGGGCCCCTTTTTTAAAAAAAAGGGGGCCCCCCCCCCAAAAAAAACCCCGGGTCCCGGGTTTTTAAAAAAAAATCCGGGCTTTTGGGGAAAACCCCCCCCCTCCCTTTTAATTCCCCCAAAACCCCTTGGGGGGGCTTTGGGTGGGGGTTTTTAAAAACCCCCCCAAAATAAATTTTTTTTTTTGGGGGGGGAAGGGGAAAAAAATTAACCCGGCCCCAAAAAAAATTTCCCCGGGGCCCCCCCCAAAAAAAATAAAAACCCCAAAAAATTTAAAAAATTTTTAAAAAAAAATTTTTTTTTTGTTTTTTTTTTTTTCCCTTTTTCCCCCCTTTTTTTTTTTTTTTTTTTTTTTTTTTTGGGTTTTTTTTTTCTTTTTTTTTTTCCCCCCCTCTTAAAAAAAAATTGGAAATTTTTTTGGGGGGGTTTTAAAACCCCCAAATTTTTTTTTTTAAACCTTTGGGGGTTTTTTTTTGGGAATTTTTTCCCCCCCAAAACCCCAAAAAACCCCCGGGTTTTTCCCCCGGGGGTTTTTTTTTTTTCTTTTTTAAAAAAAATTAAAAAATTCCTTTCCTTTTTTTTTTTGGTTTTTTGTTCCCTTAAAAACCCTTTTTCCCCCTTTTTTCGGGGGAAAAAAAATTTTAAAAAAAAGGGGGGGGGCCCCCAAATTTTTGGGGGGCCCCCCCCCAAAAAAATTTTTTTTTTGTTTTTAAATTTTTTTTTTTTTTTTAAAAAACCCCCAAAATTTTTTGGTTTAAACCCCTTTTTCCCCCCTTTTTTTTTTTTTTTTTAAACCCCACCCCTTTTAATTTTTTAAAAAAAATTTTTTTCCCCCCCCTTTTTTTTTTAAAGGGGGGAAAAAAAAACCCCGGGGCCCTTTTTCCCCCCAAAACCCCCAAAAAAAAAATTTACCTTTTTGGGGGGGGTTTTTTTTTTTTAAATTTAATTCCCTTTTTGGGGCCCCCCCGGGGGAAAAAAAGCCAATTTGGGTTAAAATTTTTTTCCAAAAAAATTTAAAATTAAAAAAATTTTTTTTTAAAAAGGGGGGGGTTTTTTTTTTTAAAGGGGGCCCCCCCAAAAAAAGGGGGGGTTCCCCTTTTTTAAATTTTTAAAAAATTTTAAATTAAAAAAGGTTTCCCCCAACCCCCCAAACCCCAAAACCCCCCCAAAAAAAAAAAAAAGCCAAACCCCCCAAAAAACCCCCCCTTTTTTTTTTTTTTTTTTGAAATTTTCGTAACTTCCCCTTCCCCTTTTTTTTCCCCCCCCCTTTTTTTTTAAAAACATTTTTAAAAAAAAAAATTTTTTTTTTCCCCCCCCCCGTAACCCCGGGGGGGGGGGTTTTTAACCCCCCCAAAAATTTTCAAAAAATTTTGGTTTTTTAAAACCCCCCCCCCCCCGGGGGTTTTTTTAATTTTGGGGGTTCCCCGGGAAAAGGGGGGTTTAAACCCCCGGGGTTTTTGGGGGGGGGAAAAAAAAAGGGGGGGGGAAAAAAAAAAAAAAAAAAAAAAATTTTTAAAAAAATCCCCCGGGGGGGGAATTTTGGGAAAAACCTTTTTTGGGGGAAAAAGGAAAAAAAAAGGGGGGGGTTTTTTTTTTTCCCTTTTTTTTTCCCGAATTTTTTTTAAAAAAAAAAGGGTTTTTAATTTAAAGGGGGGGGAAAAAAAAAGGGAAAAAAAACCCCCCCCCTTTGGGGCTTTTAAAAACCCCTTTTAAAATTTTTTTTTTGAAATTTGGGGGGGGGGGAAAAAAAAAAAAGGGCCCCCAAACCCCCCCCCCCAAAAAAAAAATTTTTGGGGGGGGAAAAATTTTTTTTTTGGGGGGGGGGGGGGGGAAAAACCTTTAAAAACCCCCCCCAAAAAAAATTTTTTTTTTCCCCCAAAAAAAGGGGGGAAAAAAAAAAACCCCCGGGGGGGGCCCCCCCCCCAAAGGGGGGGGAAAAAAAAAATTTAAAATTTTTAAATTTTTTTTGGGGGGGGGCCCCCTTTTAAAAAAGTTAAAAAACCCTTTTTTCTTTTAAAAATTTTTTCCCCCCCCCAAAAACCCCTTTCCCCCAAAAAATCCCAAAAAATTTTTTTTTAAAACCCCCCAAAAAAATTTTAAAAAAAAAAAATTTTTGTTTTAAAACCCCCCCCAAAACCTTTTTTTTTTGGGGGCCCCCCTTTTTTAAAAAAAACCCCCCCCCCGTTCCGGAATTTTTTGGGGGGGGTTTTTTTTGAAGGGTTTTTTGGGGGTTTTTTTGGGGGGGTTTTTTAAAGCCTTTTTGGGGGGGTTTCCCCCCCAAAACCCCCCCAAACTTCCCGGGGGGGAAAAAAATTTTTTTTTTTTTAAAAATTTTTTTTAAAAAATTTAAAAAAAAAAAAAAAAAAAAAAAAATTTTTTTAAAAAAAAAGGGGGAAAAAAAAAAAAAAAAAAATTCGGGGGGGGGAAAAAAGGGTTTTCCCTTTCCCCCCCCCAAAAACCCAAAAAAGGGGGGGGGTGGGGGGGGGCCCCCCCTTCCCCCTTTTTTCCCCTTTAAAAATTTAAAATTTTTGGGGGTTGGGGTTTTTCCCCCCCCCCCAACCGGGTTTTTTAAATTTTTTTAAAAAGGGAAAAAACCGGGCCCCTTTTTATCTTTTTTTTTTAAAAAAAAAAAACCCAAAAAAACCCCCCTTTTCCCCTTTTTTGGGGGATTCCTTTCCCCCGGGGGCCCCCCCCTTTTTTTTTTTGGGGTTCCCTTTTTTTTTGGGGGAAAAAAAATTTTTTAAAATTTTTTTTTTTTCCCCCCCCCCCAAAAGGTTCGGAAAATTAAAAAACCCCTTTTAAAAATTTTAAAATTTTTTTGAAAGGGAAAATTTTAAAAAAAAAAATTAAAAATTAAAAGGGGAAAAAAAACCCTTTTTTAAAATTTTAAATTTTTTTAAAAAAAAAAAAAAAAAAACCCCCAAAAACCCCCCCCCACCTTAAAAAAAGGGGGAAAAAAAGGGGGGGGGAAAAAAAAAAGGTTTTTTTAAAAAAAAAAAAAATTTTTTAAAACCCCCCGGAAAAAAAATTTTTTTAAAAAGGGGGGATTTTTTAAAAAAAATTAAAAAAAACCTTTTAAACCAAAAATTTTTCCCCTTTTTTTTTTTTAAAAAAATTTTTTTTTTTTTTTTGGGGGTTTTGGGGTTTTTTAAAAAAATTTTTTTTTAAAAAATTTTTTTTTTTTTCCCTTTTTTTTTTTGGGGGGGTTTTTAAATTTTTTAAAAAAATTTGGTTTTTTTTCCCAAAAAAAAAAACCCCTTTTTTAAAAAACCCCCCCGGGGGTTTTTAAACCCCCCTTTTTTTTTTTGGGGGGGGGGGGAAAAAAAAAGGAAAAAAAAAATTAAAAAAAAGGGTTTTTTTTTTTCCTTTTTTCAAAAAGGGAAAAATTTTTTTTTTTTTTAAAAAAACCCTTTTTTTTTAAAAAAAAAAAAAAACCCCAAAAAACCCCCAAAAAAGTTTAAAAACCCCCCCCCAAAAAAAAGGGGGGGGGTTTTTTTTAACCCCCTTTTAACTTGGTTCCCCCAAAAATTTTTTTGGGGTTTTTTAAATTTTTTTTTTTTTTTCCCCCCCAAATTTTTTCCCGGGTTTTCCCCCAAAAGGGGGTTTTTTTTTCCCTTTTTCCCAAATTTTTGGGTTTTTTTTTAAAAAAGAAATTTTTTAAAGGGCCCCCCCAAAAAAAAAAATTTTTTTCCTTTTTTTAAAAAAAAATTTTTTAAAAAAAAAAATGAAGGGGGCCCCTTTTTCCCCCCTTTTTTTTTAAAAAACCCCCCCCCCAAAAAAAAAAAAACCCCAAAAAATTTTTTTTTGGGGCCCTTTCCCTTTTAAAAAATTTTAAAAGGGGAAAAAATTTAAAAGGTTTTTTTTTTTTTTTTAAATTTTTTTTGGGGGGGGGGGGAAAAAAAAAGGGGTTTTTTTTTTTTTTTCCCCCCCCCCCAAAAAAACTTTTTGTTTTTTAATTTTTTAAAATTTTTTTTTAAAGGGGAAATTTGGGGGTTTTTTGGGGGGGGGGGGTCCCTTTTTAAAAAAACCTTTTTTTAAAAAATTTTAAAAAAACCCCTTTTTGGGGGTTTTCCCCCCCCCCTTTTTTTTAAAAAATTTCCCCTAAAAAAAACCCCCCCCTTTTAAAAAAAGGGGGGGGGAAAAAAAAAGGGTTTTTGGGGGGGGGTTTTTTTTAAAATTTTTTTTGGGGGAAAAAAATTTTTAAAAAACCCCCCCCCTTTTTTTTCCCTTTTTTTTAAATTTTCCCCCAATTTTTTTAAATTTGGGGGGTTTTTGGGGAAAGGGTTTAAATTTAAAAAAAACCCTTTACCCCTTTTCCCCAAAATTTCCGGGGGGAAAAAAAAAAAAAAAATTTTTTTTCCCCCAAAAAAAAACCCCCCCCCTTTTTTTTTTTTTTTTTAAAACCCCCAAAAGGGGGGAAAAAAAAAAATTTTTGGGGGGCCCCCCCCCTTAAAATTTTAAAAACCCCCCTTTTCCCCGGTTCCCCCCCCCAATTTAAAAAAAAATTTTTAAAAAAAAATTTTTTTTTTTTTTCCCCAAAAAATTTTTTCCCCCCAAAAAACCCCCCCCAAAAAAAACCCCCAAAAAAAAAAGGGGGGCTTTTTTCCCCCAAAATTTTTTTTAAAAAAAAAAAAGGGGTTTTTCCCCGGGGGTTTTTTTTTTTTTAAAATTTTTTTTGGGGGGGGGGGGAAAAAACCCCTGGGGTTTTAAAAAAACCCCCCCGGGGAAATTTTTTTAAAAAAATTGGGGGGGGGGGGGGGGAAAAAAAAAAAAAACCCCCCCAAAAAAATTTAAAAAGGTTCCCCTTTTTTTTAAAAAAAGTTCCCAAAAATTTTGGTTTTCCCCCCCTTCCCCCTTTTTGGGGTTTTTTTAAGGGGGCCCCCCTTTTTTTTTAAAAACCCCCGGGGTTAAAATTTTTAAATTTTTTTTGGGGGGGGTTTTTTTTTTGGGGGGGCCGGGGGCCCCCCCCAAAAAAACCCCCCGGGGGGGAAAAAAAAAGGGGGCTTTTTTTAAAATTTTAAAAAAAAAACCCAAAATTTTTTTTTTTCCTTTAAATTTTTCCCTTTTTCCCCCCAAAAAATTTTTAAAAAAACCCAAAAAACCCAAAAAAGGTTTTTGGAAGAAAAAAAAAAAAAAGGGGCCCCCTTTTTTTAAAAAAAAAAAAATTTTTAAAAAAAAATTTTTTTCCCCTTTTTTAAAAAAAAAAAAGAAAAGGGGAAAAAAACCCCCGGGGGGGAAAAAAAATTTTTTAAAAAAGGTTTCCCCCCCGGGGAAAATTTTTTAAAAAAATTTTTTTTGGAAAAAAAGGGAAAAAGGGAAAAAATTTTTTTTTTTGAAAATTTTTTTTCCCCTTTTTCCCCCCCCCAAAAAAAAAACCCCTTTTTTTTAAAAACCAAAAAATTTTAAAAAAAGGGGGAAAACCCAATTTAAAAAAAGGGAACTTAAAAAAAATTTTTTTTTAAAAAAAAGGGGGGAAAAAAAAAGGGGGGGGAAAAAAAAAAAAATTTCCATTTAAAAAAAAATTTTTCCCCTTTTTAAAAATTTTCCCCCAAAGGGGGTTTTTTTTTTTAAAAAGGGGGGAAAAGGTTTAAAACTTTGGGGGTTTAAAACCCCCAAAAATTAAAAACCCCTTTTTTTTGGGGGGGGGAAAAAAAAGGGGGGTTTTTGGGGGGGGGGAATTTAAAAACCAAAAAAAAATGAAAATTTTTTTTCCCCCCCCCCCCCCAAAAAATTTTTTTTTGGGGGGGTTTTTTTTTTTCAAAAAGGGGGGGCCCTTTGGGAAAAATTTTTTTTTTTTTAAAAAAAAAAAAAAAAAGCCAAAAACCCCCCCTTTTGGGTTTAAGGGGGGAACCGGAAAAGGGGAAAAAGGGGGGGGGGGCCGGGTTTTTTTGGAAAAACCCCAAGGGGGGGGCGGGGGGTTTTTTTAAAGGGGGAAACCCCCCCCAAAAAAAAAAAAAAGGGGGGGGAAAAAATTTTTTTTCCCTTTTTTTAAAGGTTTTGGGCCCTTTTTTTTTTTTTTAAAAGGAAAAACCCAAAAAAATTTTTTTTAAAAAATTTTTTTTTGGGGTTTTTAAATTTTGGGGAAAACCCGGGTTTTAAAAAAAAATTTTTTTTTGGGGCCTTTTTTTTTGGGGTTTCCGGAAAAAAAACCCCCCTTTTGGGAAAAATTTAAAAAAACCCCGGGGGGTTTTAAAAATTTTTTTCCAATTAAAAAGGGGCCAAAAATTTAAATTTTTAATTTAAACCCTTTAAAAAAAGGAAAATTTTTTTCCCAAAATTTTAAAAAAAAAGGGGGGGGTTTAAAAAATTTTTTTTAAAAAGGTTTTTTAAGGGGGGAAAAATTTTTTAAAAATTGGGGAAAAAAAAAACCCGGGGAAAAAATTTCCCAAAGATCAGACAGGATGTAGTGCCTTTTGGGTATTTAGGCCCTTAGACTGCCAAGGAACAATCCTTTCTTTGGAGACATTGACTCCATTGGTGTTTTGGTGGAACATGTAATTTGACTTTACAGGTGAAAGCTCAGGTTGCAGAATTATTTCGGGGATAAAAGTGTTGGATTAGAACTTGGGAAATTCAGGTTTAAGTTCACATGAAGCCATGAAACTCACTTGATGTCTTGGATTAATTGCTCTCTTTTCCAACCTGACTTACTTTATAGTCCTTGGGGAAGAAAGTAAGGAGGAAAAGGGGATGTTCCAAATATCTTCAGGTTTTTTATCAAATGGTAGGATAGAAATGTAGAAGCAAAATAAATAAAAATCAAGGGGACTAAAAAATGGAGTCTTCATTTCTGTGACACTATAAAAATTTTAAATTTAAAAACCCCTACAAACTACACATACAACGTAAAAAAGAGGGTTTTAAATGGAAATATCTGCCTGCATACAACGAAAAACTTTTAAAATCTTTTAATGCCTCAACACATTACAAGAAGCTAGTAACAACCCACAAATGCCCTTAAATCAGCTTAGCCTAGTTGCTCTGTTTGCTCTAGTTCAACATCTTTGAAGAACACTTGCAGTCTAATGCTGTAGCCTTGTAGTGCATGCTGCCCTAAACAGTGGGGACCCCTTTTAAGCTCAAGGGCCAAATTCAGTTTCAGAGAAGTCCGTGGGAACTGCCTGGGAGAGGTGGGCAGGACCAATAAAAAAAATGGTGGGTAAAAAAATGTCAGGATGTTTCACCTTAAAACTAAAGGCATTTTTAATTTTTAAAACATGGGGGAAAGGGGAAAAAAAAAAATTCAAAAGTTTGGATCCCCTTCCCCTCATGTTTAGTGCCCAATTTGGGGAAATCCCACATTGTTAGCAAGCATTCTATTAGATATCCTAGGCGTTATGAAACTTGGAAAGGCTATTCATAAAAATGTGCAAGAATACCTGAATTAGATCTAGCTGAACTCCAAAATTAAAATCAAGACTGCGGGAAATTTAAATACTAACCAACCATGTTTTTTTTCAAAAACTGGCACCTAGGTTTGGTGATTCTTAATAAACTGCAACTGAACCAGTCTCATATTTTAAATTTTCCAGGGGAGTGAAGAAGTGCTGCCATATTGCAGAGTTTTTAACCAGGGAGACCCCCTGTGGAAGGCTGATAACATGGCTACCAGCCATGCCAGGGGTCTCACCACTTGTCACACACAGGTCTTTTCTCGGGCCCATTTCCGCACAGGTGTTATAGCGCGATTATTCCATTTTCCCAACACCAAAGGGAATCTGGGGTTTGCAGTTTCGGGAGGGGCCAGCTGGCCACTCTTGAAACTGCAAACCCCAGGATTCCACAGGATGTTGAAAGTGGAATAATTGCGCTATTACAGTTTTAGGGGAAAATGGCCTCAGTTTCACTTGATAACAAAGATACTGCAATTTTGCAAAAAAAAGGGCCCTTTAGGGAGAACCCCATAAGTTGTTTTAAACCCAAAACAGGATTGATTCTTTTCTTTTTAAAGAAAAAAAAGGGCTAGTGGTGATGCTAAAGATATTGACTGCTGGGAATTATGGTGGTGATAGCGGTAGGTGATGTTTCCTTCTAGGTTGGCGCCATTGTTTGCCACACTCTGGGGCCAGGCATTTGGATGTTGTAAATGGTTGTTGGTTCAAAACAGTCCATGAATATGTCATGTAAATTCCGGGTTTTTCCCCGTTCTCTGGAGGAGAATAGTGCCATTGTTCCAGTGCCTAGGAAACCCACTTTAAAACAACCCAAATGGGCCATTTCCACACTACACTGTTGTAGTGTTGTTATTCCACCTTCAACATGCTGTGGAATTCTGGGGGGTTTTTAGATTGCTGATGCCAAAGAGCCCTGGGGAGAATTCTAAATGCCCTCTCTCTAAACTGCAAGCCTCAGGAATCCATAAAATGTTGAAAGTGGGAAAGCAGTATACTATAACAATCATGTGTGGAAATGGCCTTGGTTTGTCTAATTCAAAATAATCTACACTACACTAACTGGTAGCAGCTCTCTGAGGTTTCAGGCAGGATAATTTTGATTCTTAAACATATCCAAAGGGTGATGATGATTAAATCTGGAATCTTTTGCATAAAAACAAGGGTTTACAAATAGATGGACTTTACCCCAGACACTCTCGCATACAAAAACTTGTACAATTTGTTTTGGGAGTCTTTACTCTTCTCTTCTTCAGTTTGGGCCCTTTCCGCACGAGGCGAGGGAATCGCCCTGTGCCAGACTTTCGGATTTTGGCCCCCAACTTGGGGGCCAGGCTGGTCCTGGGATGAAAATGGCAGCTTCCAGTTGGTTGAGGCTCTCCACCAACCACGAAGCTTGCCAGCCTAAAGCCCACTCCCAGAAGATTGCAGGCTCGCGCTGGTGAGAGCCTGGGGATCCCCGCACTGGAACACAGGGACGGAGTGGTGCGCTCCGTGCTTTTGAAAGATCTGTTTCAAGCGGTCTTTTAAAAACGCGGGACGACCACTTCGGGCTTCCCGGGCGGGCTGGGGGTGTGGAAATTTCACCAAGAGGTCTGACCCAGTCCGCTCCCAGGTGCAGAGTCCTCCCTGGGGGGACGCTCTGCACCCGTTTTTTTAAGCCCGTACACTGTATAGTTTTCCGGGCCTTTTCTCTCAGGAAGCATTTTGGCAGTGCATCTTACTGTATTACTTCTGTGCCATGTCTTGGAAGCAATTTACTTTGGGAAAAGAATTTTCCAGGGAGCCAAAGTTTTCCCCTGGATAAGTGGACATGCACGGGGGGGGGGGGGAGGCACAATTTCCCTTAATGGCACAGCTCCTTTCTCATAGCACATCAAACATTTTCCCAGGGAGTCCCCCCCAATTTTCCTATGCAACTGGATATCCTCACATGAGAATTTGTATGAAGCACCTTTAAAAGAAAAAACCCAATATCAACAATACCATCTCCTAAAGGCTCCCAGAACTAGAAAAAGGCAGTTAGTTAAAAATGAACCATCCTAAGCTAGATGTGATTTTAAATATGTGAGCACATATTTGGGAAAAAGTTGTCTAAAATGAACCAAGAGTGACAAGAGGAATTTTTTTTTTTTTTTTTGGGGAAATTTTTGGGTGTGTTAACACAAAGCAAGTTTGTTTCTGCGTGCTGTTTTTATGTCCATTTCTGCTCTGTTATGGGGGCTATTTTTCCCCTTTTTCCCCCAACACCCTGTGGAATTCCCGGGGGTTTGTAGTTTACTGGGGCCCAAAAAAGTTCTTGGCTGAGAATTCTAAATGCCTTTCCCTAAATTGCAGCCCCCCGGGGTTTCCCATAGGATGTTTAATGTGGAATAATAAAATTAGGGTATAGTGAAAAATGGCCTGTATGTGTGCATGCATGGGGAAAGAGTAAATGCTCCCTAGGTCCTTGACTAACCAACTATGACTTATATCTGACTTTAAATTTTTCCCCTTTTTTTGATACTATGTGTGTTTTATGTTGTCTATGGATTTCATGATTGACTTTATTACCAGTCTTAGCCTTAATGTTATTCCCTTTTTAAAAAAATAGCAATTTACCCAACGTGGCCCCGTACAAATTTGAGATCCTGTGTCTCAAATTTCCCCCTGATTCAGTATCTGTAACTTTTGCCCATATTCCCCAATCCAGCCCTGTATTCAGAGTTGTTAACACACAGAGGTTGCGTATGTGGGGGGAATTGCCTGGGCCCCCATTTCCATAGCGACCAGCCTATTCAGAGTTCTCGGGGCCGGAGTTAAAAGGCCCCCCCCCATTCCAACCCCAGGATTCCATAAAATCTTCACAGTCAGCCAATCATAAAAAGGTCTTCTTGCCTCACACAGCCATTCATATGAGGTCTTTGCCTGCCTGATACAAACAGATAGGATCACTCACAAACTTTGACTTTTATATAGGCCATTTCCGCACGGAGAAATTAAAACGGTGCAGTGCATCCTCCATGGAGGACTTTGGACCTTGGAGGGGACTGGGTTCAGACTACTTACCGGAAACCGCCCCTTTAAGTCCGCTTAAAACGACCCCACGTGGTCCTCCAGAGTGTTTTTGAAGGACCAAAAAAATAGGTTTTTCCCCAAAGTCCCGGGAGCGCACCACTGCGTCCCTTTTCCCCCCTTTTTGGATTCGCACCAATGTGAGCCTGCAATCTGGGGGGGCGGGCTTTAGGCGTATGGCTTCACGGTTGGTCAGGACCCACGACCAACGGGAAAACCCATTTTGGAAGTCGGAGCAGGCGATTCCCTCCCCGCCCCTTATTAACCCTGGCCCCAAGACCAAGGAGCCAGAAGATCCAGTGAGTAATGGCATGGAGCGATTCCCTTGCCTCGTGGGGGAAAAAGGCCATAGTAATCAGTCCTTTTTTATAATGCCTTCAAATGCACTGTGTATCTCCTCAAAAATAAGCTGGATGGAAAATGTATGTGTGTGTATGGGGGGTTACCTTAATCTACCTTATATGGTTATACCCAAAACTCTCTTTCCAATTCTAAAAAC